>VXAK01025141.1:104918-121820 GCA_013399435.1 Arenaria interpres
TGGGAGGGGGGGGCGATCGGCCGACATATCTCGTTTATTTGGCGTTTGGGGTCCCGGTGTAAGTAAACGCTGCCTTCCCCTGGGCGGGAGCGGGTGGCGGGCGTGGGCCTGATCCCGTGGGCCTTGTGTGGCTCCTGTGCCGGCCTGCCGGGATGTCGCTGCCGAGGGACTGCTGCCTTGGCAGCGCTGTTAAAAGTTCCTCCGGGTGCTTTCTTGTGGAGCCCTGGGGGAGCTTTTGCATCTCCGCAGCCAGATCTCGCCCCAGTGTTTCGTTTGTCTCTGCTGCCACATGGAACGATTTCTGCAAATGGGGATGCTTGTGGAAGATGGGGCAGATGATGGTAACTTTCAACGTGGCTCAGTGTGCCAAGTGAATATCAAAGAGGCTGAGCAGGGTGTTTATTTTAGGTTAAAAGTGGAAAAAAATTAACGTGCTTGGACAGTAATACGTTTTAGGAGCCTGTGCTCAGTAGAAAGCTAAGGCTCTAATATGATAACAGTCCTTGGCTTGTTCTTGTTTTGTTTTGTTGTTTGTTTTGTTGTTTTTACAGTGCCATCATAATTCAAGACATGTTTGTAAAGTTCATTATGATTTGTCATTTGGGAGGGGAAGTATAATAAAAGCTAAGGGGAAAACAGTTTCAATTATGAAAATGTACCATTTGATGCAGAGCTGAGGAAGTTTGCTGTTTGAAAAAATTAGGACAGGTGGCTCGTTGATTTTAAAAGACAGAGCCCTTAAATGTCTGACACTTAGTTGTTCTTACTCTGCTTTTTTTCACGGTTAGGAGTAGCTACTTTGCTATTTTTCTATTTTTAATGAGAGTCACTGTAAGATTTTAGTGCTAAGAAAGTGTGTTTCTCCTGTCCTTACTAAACTTAAAGGTTTTCTTCCAGATTAGTTCCCCCTCTGAAACTATTTTCCCACAGTTGAGGAATTAATATTTCTGTTTGCGGAAGTCTTCTGAATGAATACGAGTAAATGTGAGCCTTATGTAAATTTTGTCTGTGTCTGGAGGAGGTGGAGTGTAGGGGAAGGTATTGCAGTAGAAAGAAACAGGTGTCTTCAGATATTTCTCTGTGTTCTTAAGAAATACCTCATTTTGTTTGTTTTGAAACAGTGAAATCTGAAGGATTATGCACTGCATATGTTTTTTTACTGTGTGTTGTATGTATAGTCCAGGACATTTTGATGTGATTATTGAACTTCATTATAACATGTTGTTTTCAGGTTTGTCAGATATTTCAAATGAGCTGAGCTTGATAGGAGCATGAATGTGATATGCACCATTTCGTCAGTAAAGCAGATGTAACTTTTAGGGGTATTGGCTGTTAGCACTTCTTAATTTTCTTTCAAGTAACTGAAGACAAACAGTAATTATGTGTGTAATTCAAAAGCAATTTTACTCAAATTTCATAAATGGAATTGTCTTTCAGGCAGAGATGAAGCCTGGGAAATCATCACATCCAAAGGTAAATGTTTTCTAATGCGATTGGTGTGTGAAAATAGCATTTTTAATATTAGAAACGTAGACAGAGACAAAAAATGCGGCAGAACTTGTGGCAAATACAAAAGTAATTTCAATTGCTGTTGGAAACTAATGAAAAACTGTTCCCAAGTACTTTAAGTATGCACTTGAATTTTCGGTTGATACAACATTAAGCATTTAAGACTAACATTAGGGCACAGCAGAATACTATTAAAATGTCATGATCATAAAGACTTTGGATTTTTTCCACTGAGTTTTTATTTTTATAAATGATTTATATTTTCAGTAGTTAATTATGGGATTTGTAACTCATGTTAGAACATAAGGGTCTGCAGTAATTCCTGGACTGCGGATTCAGCAGTGTAGATGTGTAGATACATATGTAGATACACACATACGTATCTGTATATATCCCTGTGGCATGGAATTGGTACTCATCACTTCCAAATTTAATTTCTGTTTTGAAAGGCAGTGCAGTTCTGTGACTGTGTAAACTGAACTGGTCTTTAATGGCCTTTAAGCCAAAGGCCCAGAAGCCATCTGGTGAAGTCTTACTTTCACTAGGTCTTAAAGCTGAATTGGACCATATTGCTGTTCTTCTGTGTTAATGGTTTCCATGATAGATCTCTGCATTTCAATCTTGTCTTCTACTTGTCTCTTAAGTTTGCAAGCATCATCAAAAAACCACTTGTAGGAACCACCAGCATTCACAAAGGCTAGCCTTCCTAATGCAGCATTGTCAGAGGGACAGGAGAAAATGTGAAGCAGATAGATGCTAGAGGAAAGACCTCTGATCATATTTGTGATTAAGAAAACATCATCTGTGAGGAGATTGCAGAGGAACCGAGTTTATGTAGTCTGGAGAAATTGAAGGTAGGTTACGTATTTGGAGGTAAATAAACACTGAACTAGGAGCAAAGAATTTAAGTTACTCAGTCTCCCTTCCTATAGAGTATTAGGAAATATTTTCTAGTAGTAAGAGTAGCTAAGAACAAGAACAGCCGATGTAGGAATTTCCATTAATATAAAAGTTACATAGGGAAACATCTACCAGATAAAACTATATGTTTCTGCTCCTTATGACTGTATATTTGTCACAGATTTTGACTTTCATGACAAGTTTTTTTTAAAAAAATAAAACTATCCCTTACACTTGTTTTCATAGCTTCTAACGTATTTTAAATAATCAATGGTTATAAAATACTGTTGCTGTCTATGCTGTAAAATGGGATGTGACTTCTTGTTATAGAAAAACCTTGTCATTTGCCAAGTTATGACAATTTCTTGAAATATATGCTCTGTAGAAATATAGTGTTCCTTCAAAAAAAAAAGCTGTGGTTTTTTTGTTTGTTTGTTTTAATGAAGCAAGAATGATTTCCAAGGGGTTAATGTTTTATCCAGGAGATTTGAAAAGGAAATGTGTAGAGAAATCTTATTTCCCTGACTGAAGCATAACTTCTACCAGCCTGCCACTGGTCAACTTGCTGATTTCCCTTGGTTCTGGTGTCTTAATCTATAATACATAGATGACATTTCATGCCATCTCTCTGTAGAAATGTGATACTTTTAACAGCAGAAGGCAATATAACTGAGATAATCCTGTTAAATAGTCAGCTGTTAAAAAATTATAATAAATTAACTAGTCATACTTGCAGATGACAGAAATTGATTAAAAAGCTCTCTTTTAGAGGACATGAAGGAGTGCACACTTCTTGCCTTAACTAGGACATCAGGCAGTTAGAGAGCAAGTCTGTAAGTGGTTCTTGTAGTCTAGAAACAGAAGTAGTCTTGTCTGAAAAGAGAAACAGGCTTGTCCAGGTGGTGAGTCCACTTTGTTTCTCAGGTTGACCAGCTTGGACATGGAAGTCTAAATACACTGTTTTCCCTTTCCTTCCTATGCCCTCCTCCCTTCCCCTGATTGTTCTGTCATGCTGTTAGTCACAAAAATTAGAGGAGAATCGCAATGTGCTGTTCATAATTCAACATAGTTTCTGCATTATAAGATGTTACATTGTAATCTCTGAAAGGCTTATAACTTCCCATCTAGCACAGCAGTAAGGGCACATGAAGACCAAGAAGAGATTTTTCTTTTTTGTAGTCTTGCAGTGTTTTGAGCAGTCTCAAATCTCATACACTTCAAAAAGTGTTGAGAAACACCTATAACTCACTGAAAATTACTATGTTAGTTTACCCTTTATATACTTTAAGTGGAAATTTGGTTCTGCTTGTATCATCTTCTGTTCAATTCAAGCAGGATGATGTTTGGAAGGCCTCTTTGGGCTCCATGGAAAGGATGGTTTGTAGCTTTATTGAGAATGAGCTTGTATTGACTTGGCTTTGAGTCACTTCTAGGCCTGTGTGCTTGTTTGAGAAACCATAATTTTCCTTTCTCATGGTCTTTGAATTGATATTGGAAAGAGGTAGGGAAGAAACTAGGAAAAACATGTATCTTAGTTCTCTAGCTATCAAGTCTTGCAGTAAGATGTGAAGAGACGTAGTCTGGTTGAAGCCTGGAAACGAATGGAACTAGTGAAGTTTCACATAGCTGGGAAGAAAACTTAAAGTAGTCGTGTATTTGTTCATTAGTGGAGAGTAGTCAACTGTACTTAAATACGTATTTGAGTATGAAACATTTGTAGCTGTGTAATTTACCCTTCCTGCTAACTACCATATGTTGAGTTCTATTTGTAGGATGCATTGGTTTTGTAACTCCATAGCAAAGTTTTTAAATATACCTATATATAGATCAGAAGTAATCACACAGCAGCAGTAACTCAGTAGTACAGCATTTTGATAATATTATCCTACCAAAATGAAAACGGGAAGCTGTGCACAAATGAAACTAACGTGGCTTATAAAATCAACTGTACCAGTCTTCAAATAGCAATCTTTAGTGTATATGGGATAGCCATCTGCAAAACTTAATTACCTTGAGATTTTTATGACTTCTTTGGTTTTCAGTAGTTGTTTTTAATAATGGATCTCTTACTCCTTTGTGAATGTCTTGGTGAGAAAGCATTTTATTTTGTAAGAAAGTCAGCAAAATTTGGAATGGCATAGATAAGGAGAGTGTTTCTACTGTTTCATTATCAGTGTTCTTATAGTCTTAAAATATAATGCTGGAAATGTTTGTAAACGAACTTCCTAATGAAGTTGACAAATTCAAGTGTCTGCTTCATGGGTCTACTAATTACTGTGAATTTTTTACTATACAAATGGGTCACAAGAATTAAATTTTCCTATAGACAATATTTGTGCATACTTGTATGTGGATATTGACCATGAGCTCATAAATAATATAAGAGAACAAAGCTGGGATAATTGGGCTCTAGACCACTTTATATTTCACCAGTTTTACATATTTGGTGTAGATACGCTATACAAAAGCTTAATTTCACATTGCCTTTGGTTAATATGTGAATCTTAAGATGTAACAGATTTGTTTTTAAATCTGATTTGTTTTTAATTGATGCATAAAATAATTAGATGTAACTGTTTTTTTCCTGGTCGTATTTGGGAAGTTGTTGTATTTGTGGTGTGCAGAGGCTGTGACTGCAGAGGTCACCTTTTATCACTTGATCCTACCAAGGTGGCTGGTGCAGTTGCAGCCCACTCCAGTAGTATTAGGCCATACAGCTTATTTTGGTGTATGTCTTGTGATTTAATTGAATGCTTGGATGCATCTCTGCATGTCAGACTTCTTTGAAGTTAATTCAGCTTCTTACTGTGCTACGTTGTTTTAGGAGCTTATCACTTTGAGCTTGTCTAAACTGTAATTACTATCTGCTATATAACTTAGTGTTCTTAAGTGAGCTTGTGTTTTCAGCTCCAGGCAGTGGCAATTGAATGGTTATTGTAGTTCTCATGTAGGTTTAGCAGTTTTTGCCTATTTCCATAGTATGTTTGAACCCAGTAGTGAATAAAGTGATGTGTATGCTGTGAGACATTACTATCTCTTGTGGTTGAAAAGAAGATTTAATTCATAGATTCATAGATTGGTCCAGGCCGGANCTATCATTAACATCACTCTCCTCATTTCATGCTGTGTGTATGTTTTTATCATGAGCCTGCTTTCATGTTTGAACTTCTCAGCAGTTGTGGTTTTGTTTGATCAGAGAATAAGGTAGTTAGCTGACTTTTCAGTGGTCTTGTATGATGGTACAGTCTTTCATTCAGCTAAAGATTTAATATGGATTACTGATCTGATAGTGGAAAACCATTATTATACATCAGAACCAATCCAAATATAGCAAAACAGCTGTCATAAATGCAACTACAATGTAGTATCTTACTATAGAGGAGTCTTTTTCTTCTGACCAGTTTGTGTTGCTCTGTAATCACAGCTGATAAAGATTCTCAACTACAGCTACTAAACGATCACAGACCCTGTGTGCATTGTGAGCTTCCACTGGATGCAGAGTGAAGTGCGTAGGCTTACTGAATGCTTCTTTTGGCCTTAATCAGTAGCAACTTAGAAATAAGGGCTATTTTTGTTTGTGTTCTCTGGATTCTAGAATTACTTACGTGAGAATCTCGGACAAACTGGCGATAGGGTCTGTATGGTTGTTCTGTTTGTTGGTAGGGAAGACTGAGTGGAAACGTAAGTTCTTATGGTCCCAGGCAACCAATTTTGTAGTGCTACTGATAGATCTTCCCTGCTGAAATAATGTAAATGGGATTTTGAAGAGTTCTGAAGCCTTTCCCTCATGATTTCTTTTGTACTTGTTTTAGAGTTGAGTGGTTTCAAAAAGATTCAAAAGGAGTTTGCCACCACGTTTGATGTGTGTGCTTTAATGTACTGACTTGCCATTAATCTTCTGCGAGTATGAATGCTTAAATCACTTCCTTTCCTCTCCTCCCCTCCCCTGTATTTATACACATATGTTTGGGTTTTTTTTACAGGATTTGCTTGGAGTAAAAGACCACTGACTTCTACAATGGAAAAGTCATGGATGCTTTGGACCTTTGCTAAAAGATGGCTACTAGCTTTGGCTTCCTGGTCTTGGAGTCTCTGCCGTATTTGTCTATTACCCTTGATAGTAACTTTTCACTTGTACGGCGGCATTATACTTCTTATATTAATATTTGTATCAATAGCAGGCATATTATATAAATTCCAGGATGTGCTGCTTTACTTTCCTGAACAGCCCCCTTCATCACGCCTTTATGTTCCTATGCCTACTGGTATACCACATGAAAACATCTTCATCAAAACCAAAGATGGAGTTCTTCTCAATCTTATTCTGCTGAGATACACAGGGGACAATGCAGCATATTCTCCAACCATCATTTACTTCCACGGGAACGCAGGCAACATTGGCCACAGGTTGCCAAATGCTTTGTTAATGCTGGTAAACCTGAAAGTAAACTTGATTCTTGTTGATTATAGAGGGTATGGAAAAAGTGAAGGAGAAGCAAGTGAAGAAGGTTTGTACTTAGATTCTGAGGCTGTGTTAGACTATGTGATGACTCGGTCTGATCTTGATAAAACAAAAATTTTTCTTTTTGGCCGTTCCTTGGGGGGAGCAGTAGCTATTCACTTAGCTTCTGAAAATTCCCATAGGATTTCTGCCATCGTGGTGGAGAACACCTTTCTTAGCATCCCATACATGGCCAGCACTTTGTTTTCTTTCTTTCCAATGAGATACCTTCCTTTATGGTGCTACAAAAATAAATTTCTGTCCTACAGAAAAATCTCTCAGTGCAGAATGCCTTCTCTCTTCATCTCTGGGTTGTCTGACCAGTTAATTCCACCAGTTATGATGAAGCAACTTTATGAATTATCCCCAGCTCGGACTAAGAGATTGGCGATATTTCCTGATGGAACTCATAATGACACTTGGCAGTGCCAGGGGTATTTCACTGCACTCGAACAGTTCATCAAAGAAGTAATAAAGAGTCACTCCCCTGAAGAAATGGCGAAAACATCATCTAACGTAACGATAATATAATTGATATTCTTCTTTGGGATGGGGTGGGGGGAGTACCTGCACTGTACCTTGATTTGTAAAAAGTGGTAAAAGAATGTCCATTTTTAAATGTATGTCATGTCTGTACTTGCCTAAAGAGTGAAATTAAACTTGGAAAGGTCTGATGCTTTATTAAGATGTTCCAGAAAACTTTTACATTTGCAACATTGTAAATGAACCATTTTATGTCTTTCTCGTACTTTTTTGGTATCTCTGTCCATATATTGCATTTGTTTGATATGTACAACGGATGCTATTAAAGGAACTTGCTACAAAAGTAGTACAGAATGTATTAGTTTAGAACAACGGGAGGCACTTCAGTATTCAGTGCTGTATGTGTGAGCTTTTTGGACAGTCATGGTTAGCACAATGATTTGTTGTTTCTCTTAAGATTTATTTAAAATGTGCCATGCATGAGATTAGTGTTTTATTCCTTGAAATTTTATATTATGCAAGGTGGGAAATCTTTAATGTGCTAAATAATATAAAATAACACTAATAGTAGAGTATACTTGCAGGTATACTATCCTGAGTTATTACTGTTTTTTATGGTTATGCATACATATGTATTTCAAACTGCAACTCAAGGAGAAGACGCTTTCCCTGTTTTCATTTTACTATTCTAATACTGCCCAGAAAGTTGCGTGTGCCTAAACATCACGGTTTCAGGATTTTGGCCAGGCAATTTTTTCACTGAAAGTAGAAGTAACCTTCAAAAATCTCCTTTCCAGCCCAAGCTCTCCTCACTAATGTACAGGCAAACTATTTGCTGGTATCTGCTTGTGCATTTGAGGTGGGATTTCCCAAGGCAGAGTGGATGATGTGATGGAAATAAGTGTCACACAAGGTCAAAGTATGTGTTTGTGTTTGATTTTTAGGCTGGTGTAGTTATATGTCTGTGCCCTTCATTTTTACCTCTAAAAGAAACAAATCCAAATAATTACCAATGATCACATGATTAGAGATTAATGCATACAGTTGTTACAGTAAGGATAATAAAAATGAGCAATGCATTAAATTTGCTAAACCTAAGCTTAGTTAGTCTGAAAGAGATTACGGTTATTTTAACAATTTTGCCCATTTGCTTGCAGAAAGTCTTGAAGTTCTGTTGTACCATGTGGAAGTAGCCTAAGCATCAGTGAGTTTTCTTTAGCTCCGCTGGGATTTTTGAAGTTACTGTGTCACCATTGCAGAGCCATCAATATTTAAATTGAGAGAGTTTGATTCTAACTGAATGTTGGGTTGATTATTTTTTTTATTTATTTTTTTTTATTTTTAGGGGTCTTTATCCTAGGTAGTCATATCAAAGTTGTATGCTGTCAGCTCAGCGTGGGGCTGTTCAAATATCTTCTGCAGGTTTAATTTCTCATTTGCTGCAGTTGATAGTTTGCCTCTTCAAAATATTTTTTTATGGGAAGAATGAACTGTGCAAAAACTCCTCCAGGATCTCTTGCCCTTCAGATTGAAATTTTTAAATAATGTTTTCCGACATGCTGTCCCAATTCAGAAAAGCATCTCAACACACACTTAAAATCTGTTTCCTGATGGAAAGTGATTTTTTTTAAGCTTGTGCTTAAGTTCTCTGGTTGAATAAAACTGCTTTCCTGAACTGGTGCCTTGATGGTCATGCCTCCTAAAATTTCTTTAATGGAGTTACAGGTCTTACGTACACATGGGTAATAGTTGTCAGCAATTTATAGATAGGGTGATATATCTTCACTTAAATGTGGGGGGTTTGGGTTTTGTTTTTTTTTTCTTTAATAAAGACATACCTAGCAGAAGTTGCTGCTTTCTCTGGTAAGTATCTTTTGGCACACTATTCTGAAGGTCTTCTTAGAGCTGATTGAAATAAGCTGCAGACTTTCTTGGTTCTATAGACCCAAAATCATAGATGGAGCATAGTTTTAATTCTGAGTGAAGCAGAAGCTTATCTCTTTGGCCTTCCAGTGGTGGTGTCCTTTGGCGGGGAGGCAGGTGGAGAAGGTATATTGGTGAAGTTTGGCTGGGGAGGGGGATGTTTGTATGGCAGAAGGGTGTTAATAGTCATAGCCTTCCCTTTCCCCTAAAATGAGAACGTGAGCTGTGTGCATAGAAGGGTTCAGCTACTTCACATTGCTTTAGAATTAAGGTGGAGGGACAGAAGGAGAATAAGTGGGCAAATACTGCTTTTCTAAAAACAATATGAGGAATGCAAAAGAATAGTTTACTTCTTGAAGGCAATGAGGAGAAAGTAAGTGTTTTGGAAGTTGTTGTAGCCTGCCTTTAAATACCATGGTTTTATCAGAAAATGTCGATTTCTAAAGTAACATGACTTTTTACCCCACTTCCTGCCACTCAAAGACAAACAAAAACTTCAACCTAAAATACCCCCAGTATTACATGGCACTTACCCACGGTTGCTAAGTCAAAGTCAAATTATGGGAATCTGGAGCTGTTCAGAGTGGACTGTATCTAAACATTGCTTTCGATTATCAAGCTGTGTCACTTTGCTATATGGTATGCAGGGCATAAAGGTGAAACTTAGCCTGGTTTTGCAAGTAATGGATATGAGAAGACACAGTTGTCAAATATGCATTCTTTATGCTCCATGTGCTTTCTACCACATATGCACGTTTCTGCTTCTCCGTTAATGGGTTGGGTGCATACACTTGTGAATGAATGTGTGTTGCCGTGCTATTTTTCATTGCATTGATTATGAAATCTACTGAAAGAAAATAGGAAGGAAATTTTTCTTTTTTTTTTTTTTTAATGCAAATGTTCCACTGCAGTACACACTATCTTTTAAGGGAGGGAAAAGGGGAAGAAACTTGTTTTGACAAGTCAAGACTTGTTTTTATTTTACGGTCTGTGTGATGGAAACCCACAGTTATCTGCTGCTAAAAGCCATTTCAGACAGTGAACTGCAAGCAACATGGTAGTAACAACTTTCAACTGCCAAAGGGTGTATTGTGATGCTGTTGCTGTTATTCCACTTAATACTATTCTGTATTTTCCCTTAACAGTTCTCCGTTTGTGTATAGATGTTTCCCAGGTATTTGTCCTGTACGTATAAATTTCTAGTTTGGGGAGGAAATTGAGTTATTTTCACAGGTTTGTAAGAAAGCCTCTTGGTTTAAATATGCACATTAAAGAAATCATCTCTTTTATAAGAGGAACTTTTAAGTTTAAAAAAAAAAAAAAAAAGAAAAGAAAATAGAAGCGTGGAGGGGTCAGGAGTTGAACTGGAGCAGCTGTAGCAGTAGAGTCCTTGTAAGGAAGCATCCAGTAAAAGACCTTGCGTGCACACACGTGTGTGCATGGTTTTAATTAGTGGAAATATTTGAGGCTTCCTGCTAACCCAAGTTTACATTCCCAATATTTGTTTCTGAACTGTGAAATGTAGAGAGCGATAAGCTGTGCTTTCATCTGAAGAAATGTTAACTGGTGTAGCTGCCCTCATGTCCATTTCTCAGGTAAAATTAGAAATAGAGCACAAATACATTTGGTAGGCTACGGACAATCTCTCAGTTGAAGGGCAGATGGATTAACTGGTTATACAAAATATGCATATAAGCATCTCTAAGCTAATCATTCACATAATTTTGGATGTGCACAGTGAAGAATGCAAGGCTGAATTGAGAGTCCAAGGTATGGTCTCTTCTATTAGCAAAAAGATGCAGACATACCTCCATTTGTATTAATAATTCAATTATTGAGAAGTATGTTTTTATTTTTGTTAAAGACAGGTGATTTTGCTAGGGGCACTTCTGCCAAATATAAAATCAGTGCCTCTTGCATGTAGTGGGATCAGCCTGAAGTATCCCATTAAGAATAATTTACAATGCCATCCTGTGTGTATAATTTAGAGTAGAACCCCACAGAACTGTAAATAGAGATAGCATATTGAAGTTCTAAATAACACCTGTGATTCTAATTCAGAAACAGTGATTGAATATATGATGCAAGCTTTTTATTTTATTTTTCTTTAATATATAGTTAAAGCAAAAATGTCTTGCAAAGTATTCTTAAGTTTTGTAGACAAAGCGTAAATGTTACTGTATATGTGGTAATTGTGGCAAAGTTTTACATTCTCATTCTAGTCTGGTTTTTACAATAAAATTAATTTTACAAAAAACACTTTTCTATTTTTTATGTAATGACATATGCAATAAATTGATACATTAAAAGTGCTGTTAATGTCTTGCTCTACTTTGTGGCCTGTCTTCAGCATGTGTACAGGGGTATTTTTGTATGCATGGTAACTGATCCACCTCAAGGTATCATTTTCAGTTACTTAATAAAACCAGAGCACATGGAATAGGCATCTGCATTGTTAGATGTGGCATTTATGGAAAGCTATTGCAGCAGGGAAAAACTGTACTGCAAATATCTATTTCTAAGCTTTGTCACACATCCTCAGTTTCAGGAAGTGTTAATAAGTAAAACTAATTTGCGGTAGCTCTCCATCACTTTCAACACATTCTGCATTTCAAAACTTCTCTGTTATCTGGGGGACTGAGAGAAGTTCCTCAAATAATATAATTATATGTGACCTGATAATATTATAAGGGACATAAGTATTATGTCACTTAGAAAATATAGCATCATAAAATTGTCTAGGTTGGAAGGGACCTTTAAGATCGTTGAGTCCAACCATCAACCTAACACTGCCAACTCCACCACTAAATGATATCTCGAAGCACCGCATCTACCCGTCTTTAAATACCTCCAGGGACAGCGATTGCACTGCTTCCTTGGGCAGCCGGTTCCAGTTCTTGACAACCCATTCTGTGAGGATTTTTTTCATAATATCCAATCTAAACCTCCCCTGGTGTAACTTGAGGCCATAAAATAAATTAAGTGGTACATATTATGATACATACTTGTGATACATATTTTTGTTTTCCACTAGTTTTACCACCTGTTGCTGGTAGTATTTTAAATGTCAATTTTAAATGCTATAATGCCACTCTAGCAGCTTTATAGTTAGTTCGTGTAGCTGCAGTGGGATATTTGCATTGAAGCAACTTCTACTTTCTTGCAGGGAAATGCATAACTAAAATGATACTGCCTCTGCTCTCATCCTCCATGGTTAATGTGAAATACCCAGAAAATGAGGATTTACTGCTGTATTTTCTAAAGCTGCAAAGTGTGTGTTCTCTCCTGAACTACTGCAAGGTTTACGGTTCGATTTTAACCCAATACCTAGGAAAAAGGGGTCAGGGGCATAGTGTTACATTTTGACACTTTATTCAAGATACGTATTAGTTTTGAATAGAAAAAAAAGATATGTCTAATTCTTGAAAAGGAAGCAATGAATCTAAAGAAGCAACTGAGATTTGTGTACTTCATATGAATACTGTCCTTCTTGAATGAAAAGCAGTTTGCTGTCTTGTGAACTATGTCACTAAACCTTACTTGCTCAGTGCTACTCTGAAGAATACAAGTCTTGCATTTGCTTTTTCTAATTTGAAAATTGATAAGCAGCTGGGCTCAAAGTGCAACATAAACTGTGTCCTGGAATCTCTCATGACGTTATACTCATTTGTGAAGTAGATATGTATAGGTTTTCATATCAGATAGTCAAAGGTAAAATACAGTGTTTGAATTTCTCTCAGAATTTGCAGGTACTGCTTAAATCATAATAAACATTCATAAGGGCATATGAACACTTAAACTAAAATGCTAGAAATGAAACCTAAACTGAAGGCAGGGGACTTGCGGTCTGTTACAAAGATTAATTATAGGTAGGTAAGTTTTTGAAAAAATATTGAACCATCATCTAAACAAAAATTATTTGTTCCTAAGATATTGAACATGCCTGAGCTTTGAGTCCTTTGTTGGACCCTATTCAGGGTCTTCGTTTTAGATTTTTTTCCAGAGTTCTGTCTCTGTCAGAAGATAAGGAAGATAAACAATGTTTTCTGGAAATGTTTTGAAAACCTTAATGTGATTAATTTATTATGCTTCAGCTTGGGTGGGGGCAGAGTAACTTTCCTATGTCTTAAAAAACAGCAATTCTTCATTCTCTGAAACACAAAAGAACTCGAGAGCAGATCTGTTTTTATTGTATTACAGAACGTGATTTAACTCATAGTAACTGGAGATATAGCCTTTAATAATCTTAACCAATGAGCTGGATAATGCTAAACTGTAAGGTTGCTGACATAAAATGTGTGTTCACATACCAAGTTTGGAGAGATGTTGCCACTAGTTTTGACAAGCAAGTAAGAAACGGATTTTGCTCCCTGAAGAAAGAAACAAGGGAAGTTCTACAGCTGTTTTGCATTATGCTTACATCTGGTGTGGGCTAATTATTTACAAAAATTCAAAGGGAAAGGTCAGGCAGAGAACCCTACCATTTCTGTCCTAGAGGACTCAGGGACAGTGTAGCAATTAGATGCAGTTATGAAGAAATAACGCTGTGATTTGAAAATACTTGTATCCCTGCTCTTTGCCGTCTATTAAAGGTCCACAGGCTGCAGCAGCAGAAGAGTGGCCACTCCCACATGGTGGGCCATGGCTCCTTGTTTATTTTGCTACCATACAAATGCATTTTTAGCCCATCTGTGCACAATCTGTCAAGTTTCATAGTGTTGAAGAGGTGGAGAAATGCAATACTCCATGTTGCCGGATAGCCAAGCCAGTAAGACTGTAAGAGAAGTGAGCTACAGCTGTATGACAGAGCTCCTTTTTTCCTGTGCAGTAAGAAGGAAATGCTATAACATCATGGGGGTGGGGGGAAGGGGAGGATGCTGGCGTTAAGCTGTTGTAGTATATAAATCTTGTGTTTTCGTTTTGTGTTATTTATCTTGTGTTTTATATATCTTGTGTGTTACATATCTTGTGTTTTCTTTTTATATTTTATGTATTTGAAATATTTTTTTATATTTCTTGTTGGTTCTGCTGCATACTTTGACAGACACCTATAATAATTGCTTTTCCTTCCCGGGCCATTTCCTATTGGCTTTGAAAGCACTGTAATAACCACGTATAAAGTAATGATGACTGCAATTCAGCTGTATGTTTACTTTGTGTAGTATGCATACCAGATTTGGACCCAAATTGCCTAGATGTCTGCAGAAATAAAGTCTTAGGCAGGGAATAAATCAAGCATGGCATATCTAAATGTGCAGAGATACTCCTGTTATCTCAGGCAATTTTAAAATTAGGAGGCAGAGAAGAATACATCTTTTGCTTCAGAAAAGTCTTGTAGGATTATTACCTTTTAACAAGGTAATATATCAAATAGGACTGTAACTGTTTGTATAACACATCATTTGCTTGCAAGGTATTCAACAGCTTCCTAAAATTTTAGATAATAGGATATAAGATACGAAGCCACAGAAGCACAGTATCCACAAATAGACTGATTTTTGGATCCATATGTGACGCAGGAACTTACCTGGTTTTGCTACTGTGTAAATGAGGGTCTTTGCTTACCAGCTGGTGGGGCTCATTGGCTGAGATTTAAACTAGGCTCAAAAAGGGAGGGGAACAAGATCAAGCTTGCCTGTGACAAGTGGTGGGATGTCATGCCAAGGTTAGAGGGACAGGGTGCTATTCAGGGCCCACAGCCTGGTGCTCTGAGACATGCTGGCTACACTGCAGCACACTTGAAGTCTTCCAGAGGTGAGAAAGGGCTCCTGAGATAATAGGAGCCAAAAGGAAAACACCAGTGAAACACCTCAAAGGAATTAAGGGGTGTTCCTCTAAGAAGGTGACATGGCTGACAACCCAGCTGAAGTGCCTGTACGCCAATGTATGCATGGGTAACAAACAGGAGGAGCTGGAAGCCACTGTGCTGGTAGAAATCTATGACCTAGTTGCCATTACTGAAACCTGGTGGTAAAATCCCATGATTGAAGAGTGGCTGTCAGTGGCTACAGGCTGTTCAGAAGGGACAGGCAAGGAGGAGGAGTGGAAGCATTGCTCTCTACATCAAGAAATGGATAGAGTGTGAAGAGCTGTGTGAAGACTATCCACGAGCAGGTTGAAATTTTATGGGTAAGAATTAGAGACTGAGGCAACAAGCAACAGGTGTCTACTACAGGCCACCCAATTAAGGGGAGCCTGTTGACAGGCTTATCCTCCTCTCTACTCTGTCCTGGTGAGGCCCCATCTGGAGTTCTGTGTCCAGTTCTAGGCTCCCCAGTTAAAGAACGATAGGGAACTGCTGGAGAGGATGCAGCAGAAGGCTACACAGGTGATTAGGGGACTAGAACATCTCTCTACGAGAAAAGGCTGAGGGATTTGGGTCTTTTTAGTCTGGAGAAGACTGAGGGAGGATCTGATCAAATACTGAAAGGGTGGGTGTCAAGAGGATGCGGCCGGTCTTTTCTCAGTGGTGCCCCAGTGACAGGACAAGAGGAAATAGGCACAAACTTGAACATAAGTTCCATCTAAACATGAGGAGGAACTTCTTTGCTTTGATGGTGGTAGAACACTGGAACAGGCTGCGCAGAGAGGTGGTAGAGTCTCTTTCTCTGGAGACATTTAAAACCCTCCTGGACATGTTCCTGTGCAACCTGCTCTTGGTGGACCTGCTTTGGCAGGGGGTTGTACGAGATGATCTCCAGAGGTCCCTTCTAACCCCATATCATTCTGTGATTCTGTGACAAAGACTTCTTCCTCCAGCTATTGGAGGCATGGTGCTTGTAGACTCTCATATTGCTGGGGAACTCCAGCCACCCTGACGTCTGCTGGAAAAGTAGTGGAGGACAAGGGAAGAACTACAGCTGTCATCTATCTGGACTTCAGTAAGGCCTTTGACATGGTCCTCCACAACATCCTTGGAGACGTATGGATTTGGTGGATGAACTGTTCAGTGGATGAGAACTTGGTTGGATGGTCACATCCAGAGGATAGTGGTCAAGGGCTCAAACGTCCAGATGAAGATCAGTGACAAGTGGTCTCCCTTAGGGGTCTGTACCAGGACCAGTACTGTTTAATATCATCATCAATGACATAGCCAGTGGGACCGAGTGCACTCTCAGCAAGTTTGCAGATGACACCTAGCTGAGTGGTGGAGTAGACATGCCTGAGGCATAGGATGCCATCCAGAGGGGCCTGGACAGGCTCGAGAAGTGGGCCCATGTGAACCTCATGAAGTTCAACAAGGCCAAGTGCAGGGCCCTGCACCTGGGTTTGGGCAACCCTCAGTATCAGTACAGGCTGAGGGGTGAAGGGATTGACATCATCTCTGCTGAGAAGGATTTAGGAGTACTAGTAGATGAAAAGCTGGACATGAGCCAACAATGCATGCTTGCAGCCCAGAAAGCCAACCACATCCTGGGCTGCATCAAAAGAACTGTGGCCAGCAGGTCCAGAGAGCTGATTCTGCCCCTCTACTCTGCTCTCGTGAGACCCCACCTGGAGTACTGTGTCCAGCTCTGGGGCCCCTAGCACACAAAAGACATGGGCCTGTTGAGGAAGGTCCACAGGAAGGCCACGAAGATGATCAG
>VXAK01025142.1:4124-70123 GCA_013399435.1 Arenaria interpres
GGGAGGAGGGGTGTAATTCACATCCACGCGGTGTTTGGGATGTGCCACATGTTCCTGTGGCCTGAGCAACCTCGGCAGGGCCTTGCTGCCTCCCAGGGCAACCTTCCAAGTCTCCTGGGCACATGGGTGCTCAGGGCACGGGCAGGCCTGTGATCGTGGCACCTTCCCTCGAGAAAATGGAAATGCACTCTAATTAGGCATGTGTTTTTTTCCTACTAACTGCATCAGTCGCTCGCAGCTTGAAACAGGTGCAGGTACTCAGCCCTCCCTTCTTCCCCCCCTGCAGTGGTGGTTGTTGTGGAGGTCTAATGTGTATAACAAAGCAATACTGCCATACAGTTTTAATTTTGATTTGTGGTGCCTGTACCTGTCTGAGAAGAAAAAAAAAATAATAATAATTTAGAAATAATGATTTCCCTTTGTTTCTCAAATAAGACATAATGTAGAACATGTTTATAGTTACATATACGATCACATAGCAGTGTATTGGATTTTCGCAAAGAGAGGTGTTCGGTTATTGAGTATGATTGCAGCCAGAAGACAAAAAGTTTAAATCCCTGTGGCCAGCACAATAGACATTCGTAGCTGGAGTGATCCCGGTAGATATAAAATGGCGGGGTAGATGTTTTCAAGTGCACACGCACTTTTGCAAGGCCCGAGTTTATACGAGTGTAAACTGTACTGGCTGTGCAAATCTGTACTTGTTTACGCATTTGACTCTGCCTGATCCACAACAGGATGAATTCTGTTGAGTTTGATGGGCTTTGGAGCAATCCCCCTCTACCCAGATATTCGCTAATGTAGTATGTATCCACATTTGTGGAATCACTAATAAACCCGGCCTGTAAGTTCTCACTAGCAAGCAGACTAATTTGTGGTTTTCCAAGGAACGATGCAGAACTTTTTCCACAGCTACTCCTGCACTCAGGTAGCATATTTTAAGTCTCCTAGTGACCCCAGTACTAGTAGGATTTCATTAAAATTTGGCTTACGATCTCCAAAATAGAACCTAGTTCTGTTTCAGATGCCTTAATTCTTAGGTAGATCTGCAGGAATGGAATGTGCAGAATCAAGGCCTTCGCAGCCTGTCTTTTAAAAATATATGCTGTCAAATATAAGATAAGCATCTTTTTGAGTTGTCCTCTGTAAAATAAGTCTTTTTTAAAAAAAATTAGTGTTACTGGTTGTTTAGTAGTTGTCTACTCTTCCCTTTTGCATAGGTTTGAAATTTGCTGGGCCGTACCTCTGGAAACAAAGGATCTCATCCAAAGGCCTCTGAAGGCGATGGGGGTTTTTCCATCGACTTCAAATGGGATTTGGATTAAGCCTATATACATAATAGTCTGCAATAATGATCTGACTGCTATAGTGGGTTTAAGGGTCTTCCACAAAACTTTTCAAAACTCATAAAAATTGTCCAGGCATAATACTCCAAAATAAGCACGGAGTACTCCTAAGCATTGATCAGGTTTTGTTGTTCTGTTTTGGAAAAAAAGCAGAGGGCATTTGAAGAGCTTCACCTCACCGATGCCCCAAATGAAAGTTTTATGAATAAAAAGAAAGAGTGAATGGTGGTTCCGTATTTGGTATGTAGTTGATGCCTTACCTTATGCATTCTTTATTTAAATTAGGCAGTCTTTTTGGAAGGAGTCTGTAGATTTAAGATGGGAGTGTAGTACTTACTTATTTTTATACACGTAAGTTTAAATTAACCTCAACCGTCGTATCCTGTTATCTGCCAAGGAAAACATTTAGCTCCTGTACAATCTCTCTGGAGTTTCAAAGTGATTTGCTCTTTTCAAACTTGTTAAAACACAAATAGAAGAGTAAATTGCTCTGGATACCGATTGAAGATTTTGCAAAGGGGAAGGAAGAGGAGCTAAGGAAAAAATTTAATTTATTATAATAATAACCAAAATGCCTTTATTAAATATTAATTAACTCATCATTTTCTGTAGCCTTTGACTGATTGTGTTTGATTGTGGCTGATATTTTGCAACACTTTAAATCTGAGATACACTTCGCATGTTGCCCATGTATTCACATACCTGCATACAGATATGTTTACTGTGGCATTCATTCAGCTCCTTAAATTCTTTTGTCAGTGTAAGTGGACATTTCCAGAAAGAGAGGGCAGCTTCAATTTTAGTAATAAAAGAGTTCATGTGCTTTTATAACTACAGACACAAATATTCTTAGTATACCGAATTAGAAAAAATAGCATTATTTGAAACTGGCCTTGTTTTCTTTATTTTTCTCTATTTAATTTTTTCTTGTTTTAGGTGATGGCAAAAATAGAAAAGTACACTGGAAACAATTGATCATAGGAGCTAGGAAACAAGAAGCAGCACCATAAAGTCTGGGGTTTTTTAATGCTGGGCGGGGGGGAGGGGGGCAGGCAGTGGCACTGAGTAACATAGAGAAATACGTGATAGCATTTTTGTGTTTTACAGCAATGGTACGCCAAGATACTTCACCCTGAAGTTAATTCATCAGAGGGAGACATAAGCTCGGGGGTTCTGTAAAGATGATACACTAAATACTGATTTTTTTCGACACAAGTTATATTATTCTTTCTTACACATTGCTCACAGTAACTGGTCTTACTGAATCGCAGTAGGATAGGTGATGGAAAAGGTTTTGTTCTGGCTAGAAGATAAAACTGTACAAGAATTCATTTGCATTTGCATCTGCAAGATGTAATAACCATAAAGAAGTTCCAGATATTTACAATGTTTTAGATGGACTTGTTTCAGTTCAGGAAGTACTGAGTTGGTGAACACAGAGCTTTGTCATGGACTTCCAAATGCATTGGCAATCTTTTCAAAATTAGTCTTGCTTTTTTTTGGAATTCAGTGTGCAGGAGGGTAGGAAAGCTATTTGATTGCATCCGAGAGATTTTGATCATTGTATTTGTTTTGCTACCCATACACAAAGAGCTCTAGTATATTTACTTCTACATTTGTATATACAGCAAGTATTATTTTCAAAAGATTTTACTCTTTGATAAATCATTCCTTTTTTTTTCCCTCTTTTTGATATTTATTTTTCTCTCTGATTGCAGATTATTTTTTTTTTTAAAGGAAGGAGAGTTCTCATGATATTTTTGTTACCTTTGGCAGATGAGATGCATTGTCGTCTTTGTCTATAGGAAACAAAATAGTATATCCAGCCCTGAGTCAGTGGAAAGTCTCCCACAGATATCAGAGAGTTTTGGATTATACTCTCATACCAAAGTAACACTCATTGAAAAACCTGATACAGGAAGCCTGACCTCGAATGACTCTTGAAGTGCATTTAAAGAATGCTACTTTCTGCATGACCTTATGCAGTTAGTTTTTTTACCTTCTTAGTTCATCTAGTTTAAACCAAGGAGTGTCAAAAGTCTTGCTTTCTTGTTTTAAGGGGCACAGCATTGGTATTCTTCCTACTCTAGCATGCATTTATGAATTGCAGGCTGCGCGGGAAGGAATTGATCATATTATCCTAAGATGGATAGAAACTCTGTTACAGGCCCAAAGGGCACGCACATATAAATTCTGCCGCGGGGGTTCGTCATGGGGTTTGGTTTTGTTTTTAATGCAGTGTGAAATATAGGGGTTTTCTTGTTGCTTAGTTATTATGTGAATAAACCATTTACATCTTTAAATCTACTTCTATTAGTAACCATTTTATAAATAGTTTTCCAACTCTGTTAAAAAGATAGTTAGCAGTTTTTTAATGGGAGGTTATACGTTTCTCATTCTATAATTATTATAGAAGGAGGAATTAACATGATCACATGGAAATTTTGTTTCTTAAATGGAGATTTACATTGATGGATTGAAGGTTTAAGGTGCAGATTTACATTTAAATTACATATTACATGACATTTACATTTTAAATTATACTAAAACAATTATTTCTACTGTCTCCTTGGTGCCTTCTGAATGTCTCTATGAAATTATTTCATTTAAAGTATAACCGACTCTACAGTATATAAGTTTCACGTGGGAGATCAGAGTATTTTTTGTATGGACGCACTCCTATTTGCTGTAAATAAAAATTAAGTCGAACATGTAATATTCACGTGTAGATATTTAAGATGCTGTTTAGCACTTTGTTTAGAGTGGCAATTACTTTCTTCTCTGTAACCTAAAATGCTCACGGGAGGGTCGTATTTAACAGGATAAAAATGGCATCCATTGGCTGCTTGTATTTTTGGCCCCAAAATGCTTTCAGGAGTCAAAAGTTACGATGTTGCTTAAGGCAAATGGGTAAGGAACAGCGCTTGGCTGCAGGGAACAGGGTGGTCTTGACTTTCTTGAAGAAGAGGACTGATTTGGGAGAGAAAACAAAGTGAAAGGTGGTTGTGCCTGTTGTAAAGAGCGGGCCAGCGTGGAAGTCTGGAGTGACAACAAAATGGTTGTAACTTTATGAAGGTACTTCCGTGCTTACAGAAGGTACTCTACGCACATATAGGTACTCGCTGGTGAATGTTTTTGCATGGCACTGCAGTCCACATCGTGCAATCAGTTTTAACAAGTTGAAGGAACTTAAAGTATGAGCATAATTCTCTTCCCAAAATAGATTTTTTTTTTACACTGTCGGTTGGATATGGCGGTTTTACACCCGTATAAGGTTCTGGGTTGGACACAGAAGCACTAAAATTCCGTGATTGTCAAAATAATTGCTGCAAGCCTTTCAGCTTTTGATGCCTGCTGAGCTGAATAGGTGAAAGATTACACACCCGCCTGGTGGGGAATTGAACTTCAGGTGGAAAAGGGGGGGGAATGAGTGAGCCAGGATCAAATCCCTGAATTTTTTAGCTTTTCATGTCATCCGTGTGTTCCTCCTGAGACACAATCTAACCTAAAATGCAGATTTATTGAAGGTTCAGCAGGAAGAGGTAACAAGCTTTTCAATCTGTGAAAAACCAGGCCTATGCCTTGACTGCGTGTATTAGTTTTAAAGTTGCAAATAGTGGAAGAACAAATGGAAAAGTCTCCCAATTCAATTGACATCAAGAGATCAAGGTGAAAAACCGCTTTGCCAGTGCACTTGCAGGCTTTGTTAGAGCTCCAAATCAGTGTTTTTGAGAAACGCTTGTAATGAAAAGGTTTATCCGGGTGATCAATGGCTGTGTTTCCCATCGCTGTCTAGTGGGTATTGCATCTCGTGGCCAAAAAAAAGTAAAGCCATTCTTCACAGAGTGAATTTCACTTCTTTGCACGTGACTAGTTCAAGGTCTGCATATAGTTTAAGTCCCACTCAAACCACTTCAGATAGCGCACAGCTTTTTTATGTCCTTTTTGTACTGAGAGCGACTGCTGTAGAAGCCGCTGGGAGAAAAACTGGGTACAAAGAAAATTTTTATTGTGCCATTGAAATCAATGGTGTTAACTCATCAGTTATGATCTGCAGTCCCAAGAGTTTGTCTAGTTACTCTTCTATCCTTTATTATAATATCCTTTAGTTTGTAAATTATGTACCTTAGACATGCTATTGTCCAGAAATTAGGCCTTGATGAGGTATTCGTATGTGGGAGTCACGGTGCCTTTGTCTGGAAAAATGAGTAAGAAGTTGGGTGATTCTTTTTCACTCAGCCTTGGGTGTAACAGTAAGAGGCTCTTCAAGCTTCCTCCTCCTCCTCTGCCTCAGCACCTCCCCGTGTAAGTTGGGAGATAACTGACGCGGCCCACCAGATTTCTTCCATGAGAAACACTTGATGTGTGAATAGACCACGTACAACATACACGCGGAGAACACCGAGCTGTGAAGGGAGAAGTTGCGGACTGTTTTGAAACGCAGTGCCTGCAGAATTCGAGGGGTTAAATACTGCTTTGCACAAGGCGGCATCTCACAGTCTGGATCTGTGTTGCAGCTGCTGTTCTCCTCCTCCACTAACTTTGAATGGAGACTTTCACTCACAGCCTTAGGAGGCGACTCCTCTGCCTCCCAAAATTCGGTGCTATTCTCTACCAAAGAGGAAGGTTGTGTGCACTCTTGCTTACTTGCCATGAGGTTTCTTTTATCACCACCATCTTGTAAATTAGTTGCTCTGTTTTATGCATTTGTAATTAACAGGAAAGATTGCAACGCAGAGAGCATCTGCATGGATATACCCCAAATCAAATGAGCAGCTCAGTAGAAAGATACTGTGAAATTGCCTGGTCTGTGGCCCTTCCAGTTTAAGATTCTGGATTTGCTGTACAAATAATTGAAGTCCAGTACGTCGATAGCATCTTAAGATTGCATGGGGAAGTTAATTAGATCATTGACTAAAAAAAAAACCCTCAAACCAAAACCCTCAAACCTTCACAGAACACTAAACAATGACGATGGAAACGAAAACTTACAAATCATAACATTTTATGTGCTCCCTACAGAATAGAAAACTGGGAGGGAGCTTTTAAAAATAAAGGCACTGGCATATTTTAAACCTTTTGTTTGCTGACTCTTTTTTTTTTTTTAATCTGATATTTCCATTCTTTTTAGCCTACCGCTTGTATGGACGTAGCTGAATTTAGGATGTATTTCTTTTTGCAGCAACCTAGCCTCTGTCTGTACTAAGAGTTCAGCTTCTAGAAGACAGGCAAACGTGCCTGGTTCGTGCAGCTCTGGCGTTGTGTAGCAAATTACAGTCGGCTCAAGTGAGCAGGCTTTCTCAGGCACCCCGTCTCCCGTTTTCGTTCTCATCAAGGGCACAGGCACGCTGGAGGGTGCCCCAGACACACACGTGATGTGGAGCTGGGAAGCAGGCGAGGGTTTGGCTGAGCGCAGAGAAGAGCCACACTGGTTCCACCATGTGGACAGCTTCAAGCCAGCTAAAGCTGTACGGCTTCAGTTACTGCAGGAGGCCAACCGTGTTTTAACCAATACTGTAAAAACTGTTTGGGGTTTTTGTGTTGTTGGTTTTTTTTCCCTACATTTTTCTAAACGTGCCTGCGACAATCAAATCCTGCAGAGGCTCATGCATAGGACTTACTTTTGCACCCGCTGGTAGTCCCAGACTCTGTTGCTTCCATGTCCTCTTCCCCTCTCCTGTCATCTGCAGCTGGTAACGGCTGTGTGAAGAACAGTGCTTTGAACCCAAAATGAAAACACAGGAGACCAATAGCCAGAGTTTTCTGTAGTGTTTCCTAGTGGTCCTGTGCCCTATTTGAGAGCTTTATAGCCTGGTTATTAATGGTGCTGAAAGTCTTCAGGTGAGTGCTGCTGGGCCCCGAAATTATGTTCTAGTGCTTGCATTTAGGTGTCTCCAGCTGGCTCCTGAGTGGTTCTGGTAACCTGGCTTCTTCCATTCTCATTACCTGTGGTGAGAGAACACTTCCCATCCGAGATATGGGTAGGTGTCCTGAGCATAAAGGAGTATAAGCTAGCCAGGGCAAGCAGTTTCCCCTCTTCTGTTTACAGTATCGTTTTGAGATCATATGGGAGAAATTGGTGTGATAAACCCGAGGAGAAAAAGAGAATGGACAAGTGTTCTAGTTTGGACTGTTAAGTTGGGCAGGGTTTGTAACTACCTAAGTGGAGTAAGTGCTTTATTTTTTTTCGTGCTGTTTGTACAAGATTTCAAGACTTCTGTGTTTGAATTTTGGGGTTTCACCCCCTTTTCTTTCTTTATTCTTTATGTCAATACACATCCAGTCTTTTCAGAATTGCTGATAGGTGAGGCTATGGTTCCAAGCATTGTTTTCCCCCGTACACCTCCTGTGTAGTCAATACCTGCCTTTGCCTGGTGCTCACATCAGGGAGGAGGACAAAATGAGAGGTTCCCCTTTCCTTCAGCTTGGTAAACAGTATGGTAAATGATGAGCAAGTTTCAGCACACTGAAGCAAAGACCTGGGAACTCATTGTGTCACAGGTGAACTGACATGTTTTGAATGCACTTCTTGAGAAACAGAGGTGTTGGTTGCTCCAGAAGTTCGTTGTCAGAAATCATGAGATCTGCAAGTCCATTAGAAATCTTCGATAGGAAGAAAATCAATAGTAAAACATTGTTTCAGTCTGTAGTTCCAGTAAGTCATTTACTTCTTTAATTCTTGTCAGAGGTGAAAACTTTTCCGTCGATGTTGAAACACGGTATTTGAATCTTAAGTCAGTGTTGGGAAGATTTTTGGTTTGTTTTTGTAAGAAGCCCTTCTAATAACTCCCCAAATTCTTCACAGCTGTTTTCTTTGTCTCTGATTTGTAAAAAATGGGAATTTTTACAAGATACATTTTAATTTTATCTTGCAATCAATAAAAAGTTTCTTTTTAGCATGGGATATACACACTGCAGACTGTGTTTAACTGGAAGCCAATTTTTATTTTGAGTATGTGTTTTATGAATAAATTACTATTATTGCTTATTCTTACTGTGGATGTACTGCTGCAAATAATTCAGTAACTTGTACCTCTGTAGGAGTTTTGCAGAGTGTAATGCCATGAGGCATTAAGCATCTCCCTAAAAATATCTGGACTCTGAAAAACAGTAATGACATTAAAAAATTTTTTGAGAAACAGAGAAAAAAAAATAATCAAGACAGCTGGGTGAAACATGTCTTTCTGTTGATTTAAGAGTTCATATTTTATTTTGTCTAGCAATCAAGATGTGTTTTTTTTCTTTTTAGGAAATAAAAATGCATCGTTTTGACTTCCAGTTTGAAAAAACAGAAGCCTTGAGTTTACATATTCCACAAGATTTCATTTTTCACTAGTATTTTAATTTTGCTTTTGTATGTCATATTTTAAATTTAAATTTCAATGTTGAAATCAGTTGCTCTTGTAAATTATTCTCCCAAAAGGAGAAAACGATATATTTCAGTTCAGATGCATGAAATAAACAACATGACTCTGTGTCTGCGTCTGCTGAAGGCAAAAAGCATGATCCCTTCTGTAATTGCAGCATCAGACCCTGAGTAGTTGTCTCTGTAGTGGTGTTGCATTAGTGCAAATGTTGCCGGCGCTGTACTTTTTAGCAAGCTTCTGTTGTGTCAAAAGGTGAGAGGGGCTTCTATAACTGACTGTGATTGATTGTATTGTAGCTAGTGATTGTTTTGGAGTTACTACAGAAGTCTGTATGCTTTGGGTTTTTTTTTCTTCCATCTTAAATAGCATGCAGTGCTATACCATTTAGTATACCTTTATTTAATTTGTCTCATCTGTGACACAGTCTCTTCTTAAGAGCTCAAGCTTTAGATTAAAATGTAGTTCTCAGGCAGAAAGGAACTGCAGTAAAAGTAGTTGTACTACTAGTTCGTCCTATGATTAATAGCAAGACTTGCTTAGAAGTTAGTCTTTGATTTCCTCTGTTTAATTGTAGCCCTAAGTGAAATGGGTTTTTGATTTATAGAAAATGCAAAATTGGGTACAGAAAGTTTTGAATTACAGTAACAGTAAAAAATTTCCCACAATAATCATCCCATATTGTTTCAATTCAAAAGAGCTAGGGCTTGATTTGTGTGGGAAAGAACCCATAGCAGCCAAGTTCCACATTTGAAACTGGGGAGAGGGGAGGATCAATTACCCTCTTTTGAGGGTATAAAAATATGCCTGAACTCACTATGTAATACTTTTATCATATATTCCCTCTCTGGAAGGGTGCATGCTAATAAATTAATTTAGAATAACTATTTTCTTACATGTATACCATGTAAAAGTAAATAGAAAAATTGTGTTAGGACATACAAGAACACTGGCAAAAAAAAAGCAGAAGCTTTAGCACAAGTGATGGCTTGTAATTGTGATTGAAAATGAATCTCTATTTTTTATATAATATTTGCATTATATAGAATTGTTCAATATACTGTTAAAGCTTTCATAATCGTAGTTTAATAACAGTAGCTTTAATAACAGTAGTTTAATTCTTAAACTACTTTTTGGAAGTTCTGTGCGGCTGATCTGGATTTTGCTTCACTGTGTTTATGTTGACTTTTTCTTTCATTATACTGCAATCACTATGTATGTTTACAGCACTAATCCTAGATGTTGATATTGCAGATAGTTAAAGTATATTCAGTATCCCTGACGCTATTCTGGGGGAAACAACTCTGCTTTAACAGAGGGCGACCAAATTCTTCTCTGTTGTCGAGGCCAAATGCTGAAAAACGTTCTTCTGACCCTCAGAGGTTCACATCAGTATTCCTGAGAATATGAGCTTTGGCCTTTCCTATTTGCTTTTTTTGTGTACAAAATACAGGTAAAAGTAATTTTGAAAATAATAATGCCATTGTCATTTTCTTGGCCAACTTGCTGATTTTTAAAATCCTGTTTCACAGTCTCTCCTCACATACATTTTTTTTATTTGGAACATACTGAATTTTCAGTTTGAATATAAAATGCTGCTTCTATTCCATTTGATTTGGCACGAGCAAAATTCAAAATCTAAACATAAAGCATAGTATTGATCCATTTATAAGCATTTTCAAATTGTTTTGCACTTCCTTGGATAATTTATTGTAGTAGCATTTTAAAGTCAGGTAAGCTCTGCTTTTGTGCTGTAGTCTGACAGTTTAATCAAGATACAAATTTAGAAACAAATCAGCACTGTCTTTTATATAGTGCCTCTAAATCCATGGTAATTGGTACCAGACCTTGGTAAAAGAAAAGGATCGCCGTTTCATGCTACCAATACCAGTGGGTGTTGCTCCACAGCTGCATCATATAAGAAGAGAAGATGCAAGAAAAATTAAAGGATCCCCACATGCATTTTTCTGTAATATACCTTTTCCAGAGTACAAGGTTAATGGAAAATTCCCTTGGATTCAGCGTGTTAGCCTGCTGTAAATAGTGCCATATGTTCTGCGTGCTTTAACTCTTACCTTTTGATAGCACTGGACAATTTTTTTAGTCAGTTTTCTTTACTTCGTAGTTTTGAAACATCAGGAAAACCCTCAAAAGCCCTGTACGCAACAAAATCGGAACAGGGAGGGTGGAATAAAAGTGCTTCTGGTGCATTTGGATTATACTGCTGGAAACTGTGTAACTTCAGACTCTTTACAAAGGCCTGTTTCGGATAGTTTTGTCGTTCAGACCGTACCTTGCAATACAAGCTCGGCGTTCGGAGCGTTCATGCTCAGCTAGAGCATATATGAGCTATAGACTGAGGCTGTACGCTCTGGCAGCACAGATGGAGTATTCTGTCATTAGGACTGTTTGTTGCCTGTTGGAACACACAGCATATTTCTACCGTGGCATCAACAGTTTCTAAGAACTGAGGTCAAAATAAACAGGTTGCAGTTGAATACAGGAACAGTCTGGGAAACAACTTAAAATTCCTTGCTTAGGCATAAGCGTATTCTGAGATACGTGGATAGAAAGGCATTTTTATAGCAAGGGCTCGTCTTAATTTATGCTAGCATATACAGATTAGCATGGATTTGCAGGGGTGCAGTGAGTAAGTTTTCTATGGATATTGGCACAAGTATGCAAAATTGACCTTATTTTAAAGAAATAAGCAAATTTAAGGACGATAATCTTGCACTGTTTCTCCCAGCATTTGCAGTGCTTTAACAAAGTGAAAGTCATGTCGTAATGCACATTTTAAAAAAAAATAATAAATACATATTTTCATCAGGCTTCAGTCTTCTCTGCAAAAGTGGATGTCGGTAATTGCCCTGGTGCACGCAGCCCCTTTGAAGTTGATAGGACTCTTTACAGGAGTAAAGCTCCAGCGCTGACAGACAAGCTCTGGCAAACCTCCTTGAAGTGGTTTAAGTTCCTGCTGCCCCAAACTCTCTGCTCCACCCTTTTACTGGGGATTAGTGCTTCCTCAGCAGAATTTCCAGGAGGGAACGTGTGCCCGCACCTTAGCTGCTTCATTGCAAAACGCCCAGGTTCAGCTTAAACCCTTCAGAATGCATCCCTTTTCTGCTAAGCTGCTGGAGGCATGCCTTAGGTCTGTGTGTGCTGACTCAGCACGGAGAGCCAGGATCTCCAGCAGCTAGGTGGAGCAGACCGCTGGGGAAAGTGACCTCAGCCTGTGCCAAGGTTCCCCAGAGCTCAAATGTCAGTGCCCCTTCCATCCATGGGTAAGTATGTGCAGGATTAGCCCACGTACAGACTCAAATTCCAGGTGAAATCCTGGCCCCGGACGGATGAGCAGGGTTCGATCCAGGGATGTTGGTGGAACCAGGGTTTAATTTGTAGCGTTTAAAAAGCCAGCAAATTTTTACATAGCGGGACAAATATTTTTGATGGTTTTTGCTTGAATAGAGGTATAAATAGAGTTGCTTCCTGACAGAATCAGCAACAGTCACTTCGAAAGGTTTACTCATATTTACCTAGTCACAGTAACTAATGTAACTGCGTCCTGTTTAGTGAACTGCAAACACGTTGATGTATAGCAAGCTGCTAGAAGTTAGCAAATGTTCTCAAGGGATTTTTTTTTGGTGGGAGGGTTAAATGTAACTCAAGTTTCGGTGGTTACCATTAAAAAACAGGGTTATTTTTTCCTTTTCAGAAGTGAAACATTATTGAGCTGTGTGGCATGCACAATAGTAACTAGCTAATACGGATATGTGTAGTGGCAGTAGTGGAAAGAGGTGTCAAGAGAATTAAGAAAATTTATAAGACTAATATGGAAAGATGTGTTTAATTCTTTGAAGGAAAGAGTAAATAAGAAGGCCTCCCCAAATTCTTCACTGTTAGCATTCTTACTTCCCGTGCCATGAGGAGTTCAGTGGTCCCTATTACAATGAGAGTACTATCTTACCTTCTGTGTCCTCCTTCCACCACACCGACAGGGAGAGCACGCTCCTAGAAAACTGTATTTTATGGGCTGATCTTTTTCTCTTCGCCGGGTTTTCTTTGTTCTTGTTGTTTATCTCCATATACCCCGACACACAGTATGCATGTAACAATGTGGTTTTTTCATCCTTCACAACGACAGGTCTTGTACATCCTTCTTCATCCTAATCCACCACCTCTTTCCTACTCACGAACAGCTTCTGAGTCTCAAGCTCTTCGCTGCCTGTGAATGCAGCTGGGAACGCTGCCCTCCCCCCCTACTTCTTTTAAGTTGGCTCTCGGAGCCCACCACAGATGGTCTGTACCTCATACATAATAAAGATTTTTGTTTTTTTTTTCTTCTGAGGCAGGTTTCTATGACTGTAAGAGGCAGACACTCTGGCAAGCTTAGACCTGTGTTTTTATATTTTTTCCTAAGTAAGCCTTGGGGGACTTGTTTGCCATAGTTTGGAACCCCTTAATAGCTTGTGGAGCTCGGTAATATCTCGGTGCCAGAAGTGGGAACCTGATTTGTCCACTTGATCTTTTCTTAGGGAAAATTATATACATTAGCAAAATGAAGTCAGGGCACAGCTGGAGAAGAAAAAGAAATTAAGCAAAAGCACTCCAGGAACTGATGAAAATCGGTTGCTTTAGCAAGGTGGTCTTCTAATAAAAGTATAGCAGGTTTGTGCTAACTGCGTCTTAGAAGTGCTTTGGGGTGGCCTGTTATAACTGTGTATTTCTTACTAGTTCTAGTGACTATTTTTTTTGCAGTGAGTTCGCCATGTACTGGTTTTGGAATAATAAACTTTGTGTACCAAAATGTACCCAGGGCCTCATGTATGAGCCAAACGAGCACTTTCAAATGTCAGATGGTTGAAGTTCTAGGTAGCTCAACGCTCTTGCTCCCCGGTTCCTTTGTATATTGTCGCATTTATAATGCTCTGTATTGTAGTAGTAATAAAACCAGGTGCACGTGTGGAGGTCTATTTCATGGACCTTGCTGTGCGTGTGCTTTGATTTTCTGTTACGCGTGGAAGCCGCCTGCCTGCACAGGGCTGTTCTTGGTTTCATGAGTGTGCTTTGGGAGCTGAAAATATAGAACGTATGCAGGAAAAAAATAATGAAAATACATTTATGCCCGCAGTTTTAGCAGCTGATTTGACCCCCATGAGAAACGATACGTCAAAGTCAGACGTGGGGTTGTATTTTTTAACAAAGGGAAAAATGTCATGACTAAGTTGGATTTTGTTCATGATGAGGGAAAAAATTTACAGGTATTTCATTCTGTGTTTTGCATGTTGATACTGTAGGAGGGTTACTCATTAGATAATAGCAATTACCAGCCAGAATAAATTCATGGATTTCAGAGTATTTGCTAAAATACTTTGGGATTCATGTGCCTGAAAGAGTAGCTGGCTCTTTGAGGAAAAATCCACTGGTGCTGGATAAGACACTCTTTTGGGGCCTCAAGGGTGTCGTAGTGAGGGCTGTAAGGAGTAAACAGAGCAAATAAAATCTTGTGAGAAGAGACTAGCTCCAGAAAACATGCCAGCTAGGCAGCAATGGTCAGCAACACAGAATGATCATAGGATTATCCTTCAGGTTGGAAGGGACCTCAGGAGGTGTCTAGTCCAACCTCCTGCTCAAAGCAGCATCAGGTGTGAGATCAGATCAGGTTGCTCAGGGCTTCATCCAGTTGGGTCATGAAAGCCTCCAGTTACGGAGACTGCACAACCTCTCTGTGCAGCCTCTTCCAGTGCCCAACTGACCTCTTGGCAGAAAAGTTTTCCCTTATTTCCAGCCTGAACCTCTCACGTTTTAACTTCTGTCTGTTGTCTCTTGCGTTCCCACCCCACCCCACTGGCTCTCACTTTTTTTTAACCTCCCCTCGGGTATGGAAAGGCTATCACCAAAGCCTTCACTTCTCCAGGCTGAGCAAGCTCAGTTCCTTTAGCCTCTTCTTACAGGGCTGATGCTGATGCCCCCTGACCATCTTGGGGATCCTCCTCCTTAACCCATCTACCTTGTGGTAACACTCGGCAAGCTGATGAGTGACACAGGAGGCCTATGCAGGTGTTGCTGGGGCTGTCACAGGCAGGTCCGTGTGATGGTTGTAGCCAGGACAGGCTTGGTGGCTGCACGTGGGCCACACTGCTCTCTCCAAGCTCCTCTAAGGTATATGGGTCTTTTTGCTGACCATTGGCTAGAAGCACTGCCAGGAGCTGGTGCTGTTGGCTGGCCTGGCCATGGCCTTCACAGCAGATTCCTGGGTTAATAGTGTGGCGTTACTAATTTCAGGTATTAATATAGAAAAATATTAGCTTGGATTCAAAAATCGCGACACAGGTTAAATGCTAGAGGATGTTAAAACATTGTAGAGTTTCTTTTACTTTGCTGAGTGGTTTTGAGCTGCCGAGATACAGATTTTAAGCATAAAAAACGAGGGTTAGAGATAGACTTAGTCTTAAAAACGGTTAAGTTCTTGTAATTGCATAACTGCAGGAGCCAAGGCTTTAGGAACAATACTGAGTATCATGGAATTTGTGATTTGATTTTGAAATTAAGCAACATTGATAAGATCAAGAGTCTGTTGCTTTTGTAAAGCGAACGTTCATCTAAGATGGGTTTTTTCAAATAGTGAACCGTGTCTGTAAAGTTCTAGAATGATAGCTGCTATTATGTGTTTATCTGCTTGGCACAGTAATTAAAGTATACATTAATGCTCTAAGACATGCATTTAGAAGTATGGATTGAAATTAAGCACCCTACCACTATATAAATTGCTTGCTAACTACAACAGCATATATGCTTCTATAGAAAGTTGTGTGTTTGTGTATTCTACGTGGGGACAGTTAAATTTAATATGTCACATATTTAATTTTATTACATACAATTTAAATATAAAAATACTTTTAATTTTATTAAATACACGTGGGGGTTTATTTATATATTTACCCTGTCCAGGGCAAGCATTTCTAAATATGTAAATCTTGCAATGTAATAACCACAAAAATGGAAATTGTCAAGATACTCCACTACTGTTCCGGTGCCTTTGAGCTGTCCACAGGCGTCTGCGTGAGCAGGGCGACGGGAATTCCTGTCCCTGCAAGGTTCGAATCACGCGAGACGACTGGTTTCCAGATACACACTGCAGATGGGGATGAGTCTCTCGCCGCACGCCAGGCTTGGCCCCTCTATCACAAACTGCAGAACGGATCTTTAGCCAGAGATGAGCTTTGTGGAGGAGGCCCTTCTCTGGTTAAAAAGCATGATCATTTCTTCAGCCATTAATTAGTTTTATCTTGGAATCAACGTTGCAAGCTTAAATCTATCACTGGCTTCCTGAACGCTGCACAGCATCCTTAGGAAATCTTCGGTGTGAATTTCCAGTCTGTACACTTACAAAGTGAGGTATTGCCGCTGCCTGGAACACAGTTCCTCTTCATACTAGAAAACCTTTGTAATAAATAATCCGCAAGATGTTTGAGAAACCGTTAATGTTACTCCTGTGCTGGACAATTCATCAGATCAGGTTTACTCCGTTATTTTACAGTCTACGTGACTTGTAAGTCAAAAAGCAGGTGCCTGTCCTTTTCACATCGCTGAAATGCGTGCGGCGTACTGTTCAAAACAATACTGCTGTCTTGCTTTACAATGCAGATAACTTCTTTTCTTTTACAGTTTGTCTCACTGTATAGAGAGCAGTTGGAAATGTATGTGCACGCTGCTCGATCTGTTGCTTTTTCCTGGTTGTACGGTGCAGTCTCCTGACAAAGAGTGTCGTTCTGTGCAGTGCGATCACGAAGCTCATGGATTAAGATAGAGAAGTATCTAGCAGCGTGTTGAGAAAAAGGACGCAAAAAGAGTGAAATCCTTGTATGGGGAATTGTTTGAGAATTGCTGCCCTTGTGAAGATGAAATGTGAGCACTAAAAATGCCTTGTTCTTCCGCGCATACACTCTGGTATAGGACCCAATTTTTAAAAATGAAGGCTGCTGTAAAACTTTGATTTTTAGACTCACAATTCTGTACGTACCTCTTTGTGTGTTTGAGATCTAAAAGCAGTATTCGGGCATCCTTTCTTCTACAGCTAATATTGATGATCCTGCCCAACAGTTACAAAAGCAGAAAAAAAACCCTTACACACATTTGCTGCTTCAGTTGATACATATTTACATGTTTCTGCATGGTGAAAGGTTTTCTCTTTTTTTAAAATTATTTTTTTCAGTGTATCAGCCTGGATGCAGTCGTCCTGTAAGGAGTCTGAAATTTGCAGCAGAAGAATTACACTTGAACACTGGAAAAGCTCTTCCTCATCTGAACCGTCATTCAAAAGGCAGGATGAAAGTAGCCAAAAAGGTTTTCTGTCATATTGTCTGCAGGCCTCCTAGAAGATTCTTCTGAAACTTGGGGTAAGATTAAAAAAGAACAGACAGCTTAGTTACAAAGTAGAAGCTGATATGAACCGTGAAAGTGTAATTCTAGGGCAGGGGATATACTGGTTTTTGCATTGACCTCTGTGCTGAAATGCCTATAGGAGCACTTCCGTGTAAGAAAATTTCAATGCAATATTCGTTCAAATAATGAAAACAGAAACAACGATAAGTTGAAGTTTATTACCAGGATTAAATATATATATAATTGAAGAAATCGTTTGCTATTAAGAAATGAAAGCGTATGTTTTCTTTGATCTTTTGATAATAGATGTCAAAGTACAGAAATATTTAACTATGATAAATAAGTTTTAGTGTAAGTATGGAAAGTATGAATTGCTGAGTAGTAAAATGTATTTTGGCTTTCTTAGCTCCTGAGAAACAGCTGAATTATTTGCACTGTCTGTAGTTAATGTTGTTGCCGTGTTCTTAGTGGTTTTGATTTGTATTCAGTAGCGGTGTCCATTATCTTACATTTAGGGAATTAAATTCTTCTAGTTTATTTCCTTATTGCTATATCAGTTTAGTACAGATAGTTGGGGTGTCCTGACAATACCTTCTTTGTGACTGTGGTCATAGTATTTCACATCAAGAGCATTTTCTATCAGGACTTTTTCATATACATGAATCTTTTTCTCCAGCTTCTGTTTCAGGTCATACATGTATATTTGGCTAAAATTCATGCGAAAGACCTGGTTGTCTAAATGTGTATGGGATGCAGTTCTCAATATTGCAGGTGTTTACATCCACGGCAATATTAAATTCTTCTTATGGCAAATAATGGAATGCTCATTTCATAGCCGTAGGAATTTGGCCAGGGCGTTCAAACAATTTATTTTTCATTTGTTTATAGTCAGACAAGTTTATAATTAAGACAGTAATGGGCATAAGCATTCTTGCAGCCTTTGCAGCTCAGCTTTCTTGTTAACATCAAAGAGAATATTTGTGGTGGAAGACATAGCAGTCGGTAATAAGTGTGGGAGAATCAATAGCATGCAGATTTTTTTTTTTAATTTTTTTTTTTAAATCTGGTTATCCCCTATCCTCCTATCGTCTGTGTATCTGCAATAAAGGAAAAGCATGCATACTTATTTTTGTTATCATTCCAAATGCTGTAGATAAAAATGATAGCTGTACGCTGGTACCAAATTCTGTGCACACCCCAGACCACCAGAGATATTAATGAAAACATGCAGAGACTTATGTAACCATTACATCAGTGTCCTATTTCTAGAAATGGCTGGTGTAAATTACCCTTTTGCTGATGAATCTGTTGCATTGATCTGTAGCCTGCATGGTCCAAATATGAATAAAATCAAGAACGTGATCAAGCTGAACAGGAATCCTGGCATAGAATGATGCTACTCTGTTTTGCATAGGCAACATACATGTGGGTGAATATGCGTGTGTTCGTGCATCCGTGTGTATAAATATATAAATTGTTTTGGATTTACTGTGTCTGAGGACAAAGCTCTCTATGTGACGGAGGTTTTAACTTCAGGGGTTGTGCATCTTTTGTGTCAGTTCTGAGACAGCTGAGATCAGCTGAAGTATCAGTCCTGGAGGGTCACTGGTGTATAAGAAAGAGAGTTGCCAGCAAAACAGTTTCTCCAAGGGCCTTTGGGTCTATGATTTGACTGCTCTCACAGCTTGGTCCAAAATAGCTTGTATTTGTTGGCTATGAAGCCCATTTATCTCTGCAACAACTAGGGACATTTGTTTGGGGCTGAGCATATCTGCTGGAAAGGTACTGGGGGATTGTGAGTTTCAAGGCCTTAAAATAATTATATGGAGTAATGATTTCCATTGACGAAATGTTACCGGTTTGTTGGTTTTTTCCTTCATTATGTCTTTAGTTACGTGCTAGTGGTGTTAAAAAGCTGAGATTCGGGTGTCCATATATTTTACACTGAATTTAAAACATAAATAGCTCATCATAAGAATCTTTTTAGAAGAAATGGAGAGGAAAAACCAGTCTGGTTAAGAGGTCATTGTTCTTATTAAGAAAATAGTGAGTTATTATTGCTGCCTCTGATATACATAAGTAATACATATATCTCTTTAAGACTAGACCTCAGAATAAATTGCAAGACCAGAGATTAAATTAAAATCTTCTAAAACTTGATCCTCATGTATTTTTAAGGAAGTGGTCTGTTCCAAGTACTCTGACGTATGAAATCTTGTTAAGATTAAAGTCTCTGCAGGTTGAAGTTCATTTTTTGAGGAAGAAACCCAGCTAACAATAAAATCAGGTAATGCCCAATGATATTGTCACAATTAACTAATTAAAATAATTTTGTAGTCAGAAGGTCTTATATGTATACAATAAACTTTAGTCTGGTTTTTTTATTGCTATGTTGTTTCACAGTTTTCTCAGTAATAACATAGTTTACTTTGGAAAAACTAACCTTTGTGTCTTGCGCTAACAAATATTCAATACTCTTCTTACTCTTTTCTCATTCTCTTGGTTCTCACGTATTCAGAGAAGGATTTTTTAGAACACACCTTAAAAGTCTTTTTAATGCGCAATAAACCTTCCTTCAAATACACTTGCTCTGGATACTCTCAGAGGGAGGAGAAACTGTTCTCCAATGCTTCTCATGTCCTGGATATGTGCAGTTGACTCTCTGAGCAGATGCTGCATTGCTCCAGACAGAAATGAAGGAGAAATCACTAGATTTGGCCTTATCTTAACCTGTTGCAAAGTAAGAAATGGGACATTTTGAAAACAGGAGCAAAAACATATTCAAATTAGGTTTGCTTATTTGCAATTTCTTAGTTTCTGGCCCAGGGAGCATGGCGTTCTCAAATCCTCAAATCCACAGAGTGGGGAGGCAGCCCTGGTGCTTGTAACATTTCTTGAAATTTAATTTACATGTGTTCAGATTAAGAAAGAAGTTTGATTGTGTAGTTGTTGTGGGTTTTTTTTTTCTCAGCTGCAGTTTCCTTTGCATTTCCACAAGAAATTGAATCATTTAGACTTTTCCTACCAAAAGCTGTGTTTTCACCCACATGAAAAGCATATTCCATTGTACACCCGAGATCGTAACTTGACTGGTGAGAAATTAATACAGAAAATGGACAGTGCAGTTGCTCCAATATTAAATTGCTCTTGCAAGACTGGATTTCTTGCCAGTCCACAGGAAATGACTTATAATCCTTTTTTTTTTTTTTTTTTTTTTTTTTTTTTTCCAGACAAGGAATGTGCTGGAATAGAAATACAGTATGTAACATAAAGATTAAGATATATCCTCAAGTTAGTTAATTCATTGGAAAAGTATTTACTTTCTCTATCCAACTAAAATGATAGTAGTAAAGCAGGAAAGTTAATTGTAGGAGAAGTTGGTTACCTCATATTTGCATTGTTATCAGTTCCTTAGGATATTGCCAAACATAAAATATTTGGGATGAACTGTCAGTACTGAGCATATTGTTCAGAGTTACTGTAGTAGAGCAATTTCCCTCAAAACAGCTTTTTCTGAGAAGAGAGGAGTCTTACCTTTGGCATTTTCTAAATTTTGAGGACTTTGTGCTTTAAACTGCAACCTTTTTCTATTCAGTCCTCTAAATATAAACCTTTATTCCTACACTCAGTTGAATCTGCAGCTGAAAAGTGATTGTGAGATGAATGTATCTTTCTTATAATTCAAACCTTTTTCTTATAGGTTCTATAAAATGTCTACAGGCTTAAATAAAGTGTTCATCAGGCTTAAATAAAGTGTTCATCAGTATGTAGCTCTTTCTCTCCACGTAATTCCTGTGCAAGAGGTCCTGTCAGAAAAAGTGGCTCAGCTCTAGCTAACATTGAAAAGAGAAATTTTATTTTGAAGATTTAAGGAACAAAAGAGCTTGCAAGGAATAGCATAAGAAGGTAATTAAATTCCCTGGGTAACCAGGAGAAAGGTAGAAAGGCAGTAATGTTACGTTAAAGTATTTTGGGTAAGTCATAGTCTTTCTATTTTTTTTGTATAAGACATATTCTTTAATTTCCATAAATATTATATTTTTTAAAAAATTACCAAAGAGGTTATCAAATGTTTTCATTGTCTCATAATATTACTTGAGTGCTCCCGATAACTTGCTTATATTAGTAATCAATGAAACTGAATTTTTAAACAAACAATGATTAGCATATATGAATTCTCATCATTGGAAGCTACATACCCAGCTAAAGCAAAATCTGAGACAGGTAGACATCAAATGAGTTGATAGTTCCTATGTTTAAAGTACTAGGGGCATAATTTCTCTGTACATAGTGAGATGAGATGGGTGATTTTTCCTACCGACTTTAAAAACCTCTTCTGGATGGAAGGGTTGTTTCTGCAAGCACCTGTATCCGTTTCATCATGTATGGTGAGTTCCCGCTCCTGGGCACCCAGTGTCTAGCAGGTTGAAGTCACAGGAGATGATCGGGTCGAGGGAGGTGATTCTGCCCCTCTACTCTGCTCTGGTGAGACCCTGTCTGGAGTACTGCATCCAGCTCTGGAGCCCCCAACATAAGAAGGACATGGACCTGTTGGAGTAAATCCAGAAGAGGGCCGTGAAGATGATGAGAGAGCTGGAGCACCTCTCCTATGAAGACAGGCTGTGAGAGTTGGGGTTGTTCAGACTGGAGTCGGCTCCAGGGAGACCTTATAGTGGCCTTCCAGTACATAAAGGGAGCCTACAGGAGAGATGGGCAGGGACTCTTTATCAGGGAGTGTAGTGACAGAATGAGAGGTGATGGGAAAAAGGTGATCTGAAAAAGAGGGATTTAGATTAGATATTAGGAAGAAATTCTTTACTGTGAGAGCAATGAGACACTGGAACTGGTCTCCCAGAGAAGCTGTGGAACTTCCACAGAACTCCTAGAGAAGCCTGGAAGTGTTCAAGGGGTGGTGTCCCTGCCCATGGCCGGGGAGTTGGAACCCTGGGCAGGGTGTTGGCAGGACATCATTAATGTCCCTTTCAGCCTAAACCATTCTGTGATTCTATGATTAAATGACCTGCACACCCATATTGCTTGCGACTGGAACCAGTGCCTGTTAAATTGACTAGGAAGAGGTGTGCTGCTTTTATCAGGAGAGTTCAGGACACCTCTGCCACATGCATAACAGTCTTCTGTGTTCTTGCTTTGCAAAATGCATCAGGAGTTGTTCTTCCTAATAAAAATGAGCTTCTTCATTTTACTGTCAGAAATAAGAGTGGCCTAGTTATTAAAAACTATTAAATACATACAAGCAGAAAATAAAAATTAAACCTCATCAGTGGGTTTTACTGAAAATGTCGACATTGGAGGAAATAAAAAAATCATATATTCCGGATACATTATTCAGTGCTGAATTTTGAAGAGTCTTCGTATTGAAACTTTATATTTTTATTTACACTAGCAGGCTAATCACTGCAGTTCAGAGAAGTGTCAGCAACATGTGGCTCTTTCTAGGAATTATCATAATTTGTTAACGTCGTCGTTTTTCTTTTTCATGCATATGTATTTGTGTATTTTTTTCTTTACAGAGAGTGGTCAAAATCAGCATAGAAGGGGGGTGTGAAAAAGATGCCAGTATTACGATTTGAAATGTTAGTATGACATTGCCATTCATCAGCAACAGACGAATCTGTTAATACAATTCTGTCTTTTTATTGTATCAGACATTATGTTACTCAGTCTTTGGGCTTCTCTGTGGTTTTGATGCTTTCAGGGAAATGGATTTGAGAAGCATGCCTTTTTTAGTAAATTAAATGCACCTCAGAGAATCAATAAGGGGATCTTAAAGACACCTGCTGTCTTCTCCCCTAAGAAGTAGCCACAATTTTAAATACAATAATCTGGATTTAGCTCTTGGGGAGGAATTCCTCTGTTAGGTATCTGACACGCTGTGGGGTATGCTGCCTTGTATCTCAAGGTGAGTTCTACTCCGCCTCGGTGTTCTGGAGACATAATTTTGCATTAGTACTAAACTAGCCTCCAGTGGAATGGACTGCACAACTGCCATTTAATCTCTCGTCTGATGATTCTTGTGGCTCCCAATGTTTTCTCCGTCCATGCCCCAATAGTTTATAGGCGTGCTTAGTGATATGACTGGGTGAGACGGCAAGTTTTCTTTTCCTGTGAACAAGTCACGGGTATGAAACCAGATCCCAGCATTGGCATCGCTGCTGCAGAGCACAGATCAGCTGAACTCTTCAAGCTGATTTAAAACTCCCCATTGAATTTCACTGCTTCCTAGAGGTCTCAGATAGTGCCCTCAGATAGTCCCTCAGCGCTCTCAGCAGCCCACAGGCTGTAGCATCCAGCCATGGAGATGTTTAATTAGGAACCTTATCTTTGCTCTCATTCACATTGGTGCCTAGCACTGACTTGCTTCAGACAATCTGAAGCAAATCTTCAGACAAATCTTCTGGCCCATAAGCACTGCTCAGAGGCCAGTCTTTAATTTTTCCTTTACACTGGACCTCGAATGAAGAAGATCTCTCTTGCTTTTAAGAAACTGGGTTTAGGTGCAGGGTAAAACCCTACCGGTTTTGAGGTCGTTATCTCTCTTACCTTCTGTTTTTGAAGACTATAAACAGTTCCAGCCTGATGTACCTTTCAGGAGACTGTAGCAACTCTTGAGAACAGGAGAAGGTGGTATTGTTGAAGATACTGGAGCCCTTTTACAGGAATATCTGGTATTCTTTCATTAAATCTAAGCATCTGATATTCAGGATTTGATTTTTATATTTTGTTGAGGTTTTTTTAAAAATAATTACTTTTTATGGGAGAGAACTACTTCTGCTCTATGAAGACTCAGGAGTGCACACTGTTGTTGAAAAGTAAATTTAAGGGCATGTTATTTCTAATGTAAATGTGGAACCGCTGTGGTCACGGGCACACAGACTGCTCTAAATGCATAGGTTCATGCAGCACCACTGCTCTGACTGCAAATACTGATTATAAGATAATAGTATAAAGAAGGTGCATTTCCTTTTTCCCATTTTTATATATGGTTTAGCAGGTAGACATGAAATTAATCAATGCCATTTGACCACTCAGCTCTCTGTGGAAGAGCTCCACAAATCACAAGTGAATCTATGGCTGCTAAGATGGTAGACATAATCAGAAGGTACATCTATAAAACTGACTTTGTACAACCTGGGTTCAAGCAATTATCTGGCCTTTCTGGTCTGGTTTTTTTTTTTTTAATAATTATTTATTTCAGTTTTCTTCAGTATTTTTGGACAACGAAATTGTGTTTGCACAAAATTCAGATTTAGTAAACTGGCCGCAAAACCCAATTATTTATTTAAAAAAAAAAAAAAAGGATAAAAGAACAAATAATTTGGAGTGTATACTAGATATAATAGTAACAGCTGCGCGATATATTATTCTCAGACTCTGCAATGGGGCACTGGGATTGACATAAATTGCTCTGAGTATTCCCTGGATTAAAAACTCTTGCTGTTTGGGTCCTGTCATGAAGTGGTTGGCATCCCAACAATCATGACAAGTGTATTTGTTGGCAAGGAATTAAAAATGGTGGTGCCTCTGAAGTTTTGCAGGAGGTCTACTGCCTGGGGATGGTAGACAGTTGTAGCTGTTACTAATGCCATTCTGTTGTCTGTGTTGCAGCTAATTTCTAAAACAAAGCAAGATTGGCCCCACATTCTACTCGGTAATAGGAACTGGTATGTTTGATTTTCTTTGAGAATTTTCTGACACTGAAGTTTTCATGTGCCCACTTCTTTTTTTTTGGTTGTTGTTTTGATAATGAATTAAATCTGACTACAAGATCTCTCTGCCTTTAAACCACAGTAAGGGCTGCTTGAAAAAGCATGACCCTCCTAAAATTTTTACCCTCAAGAGGAAATATCTGATTTTTCGTTTGTCTTTGATCTGATCTCATCAATGCAATTTTACTTCTTCAAACAATTGAGCCTGCAGTTCATTATAGTGCAATACCGGAACCCTTCTATTACCTTATTTTTAGCAACAATTACATTGAGCCTTAAAATCACATTTGCAAAAAGAAAGGCCTGCATGCACCGATCCCAGCTCTTAGTGCTTAAAATTTGCTGTCACTTATGTTTCCAAGAGGGGTGCTGAAAGATTGAATTCCAGCACCTTCTTTCTCCTGAGAGGAGACCAGTTGGATGTGAGGCGTTGTTTGATGGTGTGGCTTCATGATGTTCTCTATGGCCAGGTCAAATTCAGCATATGGTAACCTCACAAAACTATTTCAATTCTCACATCTTTGCAGTATTTTCCCTTATTCTCCTGTTTGGCTCGTGTACTTGACCTAAGGACGCTGTGTCTGTTTTACTGTGTCACTCCGTCCTGGGGGTGGTTATGTGTGACCCATTCTGACGTGCTGGCTGTCATGTGGAAACTTGACGGCCACCTTGGAATCAATGCTTATGAATCGAGGATGAGTGGTCGGAGAGCACTCTGACGCCCTGCCTCGGGCAGGTGGACCCTTGGTGGTGACTCAGTAGAGCTACTCAACCCAAGGCAGCGAGGCGCTCTGCGCCTGCAAAGCAGCTCAGCCCAGCAGGAGGGACTGAAGGGGAGCTCTGTTCCTACAGGGCTTTAGCACCTTCCCAGAGCAGAGCCTCTGACTATTTTTCAGAGCTTATGTACTTGATTAAAACATAATTTCCCTTCAGCTTATGGAGCTGAGAAGCTCTTAGAGGCATGAATTAATGGAGAGACAGGTTGTGCCTGCTACAGGGTCAAGGAGCTGTGCTGCAGAAGAGAAAAAGTCATTCTTCTGCGTGATTTGTTAGGTTCAAGCAATGCTTCCAGGAATTTTCAAGCAAGAATGTTTATCTGCAGTTGAGATTGACTGGCACCATTGCTTCTTAGGAAACTCCCCATTAGGGAATGTTGTCATTTTCTTAAATATGGACATTAGAAATGTAGGAAAAGAAATGTAGTATTTTACTTAGGCAGAAGGGAGGTGAGGGAGAACACTTCAGAAGATGTGGAGGTGTCTGCTGAGCTTGTCAGAAGAACCTCCTGTCACTGTGGCTGTGGCAGCCCAACTAGAACTTGGAAAGAGGAGCATAGTTTGCCATTTTGAAAAACTGGATATTTTATTCTCATTGTATCTGACTGAAATATCCATGTATTTTAGGTAGTGAAGCTCTCTGAGTACCCGTATAAAAGTTGGCTGCAAAAATACGGAGCCCTCATATTATTTACCTAGCATACTGTGCATGGAAACATGGTTAGCATCGGGGAGGCTGAGAGGGACCCACAGAGAGAAAAAAATCTGAATAACAGCACCTAGAAATGGGCAGATTAGTCCCCTGTAAGGAGCCAGACCACTAGGAATACAAAACTTCCAGGCCAAGAAGATGTTATGTGTTTGTGGAAGAATTGTGTCTGTGTATGAACCTGACAAAGGGAGTAAAAATGACAAAATGAGGTACAGCTTTTTTACATTTTCACAGGGCAAAATGAAAGAGTGAAGTAAAATTGCCAAGAGTGAATACACAAAACCTGGAACAGCTGAGGGAGATATTTGAGGAAAATATACATGAGGTAGCAGAGGGATACTTTTCTCTAAATCCCAAAAGCAAGAAGCAGAGAACCGGATAGATGCTTGCATCATGTTGCTGAGAATTCTGGCATGCACATGTACTTTAGAGACATAAAAGATCTCCTAATTAGAGACAGGATCATTTGTGGGACATGTGATTCCAGTTTATGGGAGGAATTGCTGAGAAAAAGACATCTAACCCTAAAGGAATGAATCAAAGAACAAGAGCAGCTGGACTGTCCGGGGAAAGGAGCGAAACGACGGCCACTCTTGCAATCCAGAGGCTCTGCTTCAAATGAACGCAGGAAACGGGGCAGAGATGGGCTCGTGAAGGATGCTGCTGGGGCGCTGTACTGGTGTGCACCTCTGAGCATGTGCTGGAAGGGACATGGAAGTCATCATTACTGAGGTCTCCGTGCTGCACGCAGCCTCTTTTGTGAAAAAGCAGCGATACTTAACAGTTGCAAAAAATATTTCGGGGGTACGGGAGGAAATTTACAGCAAGGCTTAAGCGAATTCAACAGCTTGTAGCACGTGGCCCCTGCAGAAGGTGGTCGCCACAGATGTTTTCAGCTACCGATTGCACCAACTGTATTTGTGCCAGGCTCAGGAATCAACATCCACTGGGACGGCACCGGGGCCATGGAGCCAGCCAGCCGGGCGGTGGGGAGGGACGTCAGGCGCCGGCAGGGAAGCAGAGGGCAGCCTACCCGGAGGCAGCCATCTGGGAGCAGTGATGAAGTGAAGACTGTGAGCAATGCACGAAAGCAAAATAACGTTTAGGGGCTGATAGGGAGGGAGTCACAAGGGTGTAATTCAGTAGTGACTGTGCAGTGCGTGTCTGGCCGACGCTTCGGGGGCTCTCCCATCCTCGGCCAGAGATAGAGGAGGCAGAAGGAAACCAATGGGCAGCGTGACTGAAAGAGGGGAGATCGAGATTAGATACTAGGGAGAAATTCTTTGCTGGGAGGGTGGTGAGACACTGGAACAGGTTGCCCAGGGAAGTTGTGGATGCCCCATCCCTGGAGGGGTTCAAGACCAGTTTGGACGGGTCTTTGAGCAACCTGCTCTGGTGGGAGGCGTCCCTGCCCAGGGCAGGGGGGTTGGAACTTGGTGATCTTTAAGGTCCCTTCCAGCTCTAACCATTCTATGATGGGATTTTGGCAACGTGAAAGCAAGTTCTGCTTCAGCAGAACAAGAAACAAGGCTGTTCTGGAGCTCAACTTGTATGAAGGAATATGAAATCAAACTGGTCCCTAGTGAAGGCCAGCTTTTAGGTGGCTTTGGGTTAGCAACCCCTAGTTAGTCACCAAATGTTTGCATGGAAAGCACAACAGCTGTCAAAAGGAAAGTTGTGGTGACCCATCCGTGGTTGAGAGAGAGGAGAATTAGAAAGACAATGTTTGAAAGTGGCACCAGGAAGTTAATCTGTCTGAGCATGACCTGAATGTTACCCCTGGTTTTTTGTGTTTTTGTACACTGTTCTCTAAAGAAAAGCCAATTATATTTCAGAAGAATAGGGGCCTCTCATGTTGTTATTCATCATGTGGTACATGAAACACTAACACTAACTCAGAAATTGTGAGTTAACCTTGTCCTTTCATCACGTGTGATCATCTCATCACTAGACTGGTGACTGCTCAAAGCTGCCTGAAAATGGTTGGGCCCCAGACAACTAAACTTTTATGCATCAGTACAAAAGCAGCAAAGAAGATGAGAAGGAAAACTGATTGTCCCAAGGGATACAGCATAGTGGTTTGGGTAGTTCTGCTTAGAAAGTCACTTGTGGCTTTTGTAATGAGGAACTTAAGGTTTGAATTTTCAGACTTATTAGCTGTACATTTGTTTGTTTTTTATTAACTTAATATACTACGCGCCGCATTTTCTTTGGGGTATTGAGTCTAGTGATGGATTCATCCAATTTAGCTCTAAATGCATGGGCTTTCTTTTTCATAAAACTTTGAAGAGATTTGGGTCTCAAATTTCCTGAATTATTTTAGTTTTAGTTTATATTATAAAATACACAGTGCCTGTATATTTTTGGTACAGCAGCTAATGTTTTCTGTCCAGTTTCCTTTCTGAGAACATGCGCTTCTGACTAACGTAGAAAGGTAGCGTGGTTTTTGTTTGTTCTCTTTCTTGACCCATGAGAATTAGAGTTGTCTTCTTATATGAGCAGACACAGTTAAACCACTTCAGTCTACAAAAGGATCACTGGAAGTTTCAAATCCTCTAGCTCTCTGCTCCAATAGAAAAGAAAAGCAGGTTTTAAAAAGGCTGAGAAAGATATGGTTATTAAGCTAATACGGTATACTTCATCTAGCTGCTAAAAATCTTGACTGTTAACAGTGATTAAATATAATTGCATCAGTAAAGGTGGTGTGAAAAAACCCTGCCTTTCATTAGAAGCTATCTTTAGGAAACGCTGATTCCTTGAGTTAAAAAGTTTCATGTAACATTGCGGTTTTATTTTGGGTAGTGCTTTGAACATTTTTTAAACCCAGGAATATGTAGGAAAAATAAATAAACTATAGCAGAATAAATACACAGTTCTGAAGTATTCTGGTAGGTATTCTGCAGTATTTGTGGTTTATTCAAAAAGAAAGCTGGGCATAAAACTGAAAAGTTAATGGAAAAATATTCAACCATCTTAAAGATCTGACTAAATATGCTAAATATTTGCAAGAAAAAAAACAAACGAACAAACCACCAGCTATGTGCCAGATAAAATTGTCATTGAATGGCATGAACAGTTAAAGCTATTGAATTATATTTTTTTTTCTACTCTTCAGGTTGGAAGGGAATCTGTTCATTATTTTAAGAGCTGAAAAACGAAGTTGCTAAACTTTTTGTCTTATTCTCATATATATAAAGTCTGAGCTCTTTCTTGTCCTTAACGCCACACAAGCTTTATAGCGGTTGTAAAATTTCTCCAAGTTAAGTGATCTGAAAAAGTTCTTCCTAGACAGTAAGATGTTAACAAATTAAGCAGTTTGGGCATAATGCAGAATATCACATGCTGTTCTGCATCCTTGGAGCTGAACTGGGTATTTACAGATTTGGTTTTATTCTGTAGATTATGAGAAATTATGTAAACTGAAACAGGACTATTAACCTCCTTCAGTGCAATACTTAAAATGATGAAATAACCTAATTCTTACACAGCTTTGTCACTGCCAATGTTAAGTGTTACTGCAAGTATTTATTGCAAGAGCCTCAGTTATTACTAAGACAAAATCTAACAGTTTGCCTAGAAAAATCATATACTCCAAATGTGTTCCAGAGGAATATCAAATATTTTTTGTGGGTATTCAAGGGAGGTGTTAATTCTGAAGCAGAGATAATGTTTCCACTGGAAAATACAGTAAAAATGTATTTAGCCATTCCCCTAAACCGGCAAAGTCCAGATCTTGAGGTGGCCTGTGGTGAGGTGCTGAACGAAACATAATGTGTCTTCTCCACATATAGTTACTTTTTGCTTTTAAGGTTTTAAAGAAATTAAAACCATGAAAATGTATTGGTATTTTGGGCATTTAATGAAATCTTCAAAGAACGTAAGTGTTTGGATACCAGGTAGATATTTGCACTATACAAAACAAAGATAGTGTGGATGATGACAAATGAATCCCTTGTGAATTTGTTATTCCTATTCTGCTTAACTATTTGCCTTTTATTTTGAGAATCCCAAGTGGGAAAATATTTTTATAATCTGTGTTTGGCATTTTTGGCCCTCATGCAATTTTGATTCATGAGTTGAAATCCTGTTTCCATGGAAATCAGCTGAATTGTTGATCAGCTTTCAATTTCTCCCACAAATTAATGTGACTGGGGGACGTCATCCAGGCTGATTCCATCCATAATGTTGTCCATAGTATTTATCCTTTTATCGCTTATGAATGGGAGCTGTGTTCTGGTGGTGATTTAAGTCAAGATTCCCAAATGTAGCTGTAACAATTTCTCTTGTATCGAGAGAAACACAAATTTCCCCAAAATGCAAGGAAAAAAAAAAAAAAGTATGACATGCATGCTTGACACCCTGGCAACATGCACACCCTCAAACTCTCCCTGGGGACAGCTGCAAGTCACAGTCACGATTAACTTTTAAGTTTCTACAACCAACCCACCTCACGTTTTGTGAGGTTGAGTCGTAGCCTTCATTCATAGCCTGTCTCTCTTCAGGTACTGCTAGGGTATTCGGCAGAGATGTCTCTGTTGAAAGGGACTGAGCATCATCCACATACATGCCCGTTGAACATAAACCTCCCTCGTTACCTTCCGGACATACTGAGCAGGAGGAGAAGAAAAATGTGACCGAGATTTGTCAAAGAGAATAGCGGGGTTTTTTTTCTGGATTTCTGGAAGAGAGAAAGCAAGCCAGCAACTCTTTGAGATTTGTAGAGGACGGGACAGTGTCTGCAGTGTCTCCTGATGGCCAGGGTGTAAAGCTCATAGATGTGCTGCCATCACATAATACCTGACCATCACGAGTCCTCAGGAGGATACTTGGGTAATAATAGCAGAGCGCTGTGATCTCTCCTTTGATCAGCTTGGGCAAATAGAGCTACTCTGTTCAGGTACTTGAACTTGACAGCATTCTCAGTAATTTTGTCCGAAAGTGGAAGTTCAGTTTGTGGGCTGGTATTGTCCAGTTGTCAGCATCAAGTGACTTCTTGTGCGACAGCTGTCAACAACTTCCTCAGCGGGAGCCAGCAGATTTCCCCCTGCTCCCTACTGTCACCGCTAGTAATGGGTGTAGTTTTTCACTGATGGCTTTCAGAACAGCTGAAATAAAAACAAACACTTTATCTTTTAGAAAGTAAAAAAAAAAAAAAAAAAATTTAAAAAGTTTTTGATAAATAGTGTGGGAAGAGGGGCTTAAGCTAAACATTGTAATTGGAGGAGGAAGGAGAAGTGAAGCTCAAAATGCCAGCTCTGATGTTTCTTTAGCTCTAACTTATAACTCAAAGAAATGGATGGGGTGGGCATTGGCTTTTTTGGGGAGGGTGGGACAAGAATGTGATTATTTGCTTCTTTGAAAGTGTTTGTTTGTCAGGCATTCGGGTGGGAGGGTGGCAGTGAAAACAGACCCTTCCCCACCCTGGAAATACCAGGTGCTGTACTTCAGCAATATTCAGATTCTGAGTGTATTTCTGGCTTTCCGAGGCTTTGATCCTGCCATTGAATCCGCGGGGGTGCAAAAATCCGCCCACACAGATCCAATTTCGAAATCCTGGCCTTAATTATTTATGGTTTGGTTTGGACAAATTACTGTTCTCTGTGCAATAACCACAGTTATTACCAGAAACATAGAACCATCTAAAACATACATATATACATTATGTATGTATGCACATATTTTTTAAGATGTTGCCTTTATTAATGTTGTTTCGAGGCTTAACTGAAATTCTCATTACTCAGTCTTGCCCTGTGCTGCTTTTCACCTGACCACGCTGGCCTGGATCCATAGCAGTTAATTTTAAGAAAAAACAGCTCATAATGTTTATAATCTGAAAGCAGTCCTAGGACTAAAAGAAGAACATCTAGCTTTATACACCTTGCAACAAGATCCTAGTGTTTTGTTAGGCTGCAAATGGACCATACTAGTTTTTCTGCATAAAACAGGCCCCCTTTTTTTGCTGTCTCTGGGCCCTATTCATAAGACTAATCCATCTCAAGTTAGATCATTTTCATCTGCATATAAATAGAAGTTGAATCTCTTATGAGAAAAAAACAAACAAACAGCCTTTTAACCAAGGACAGTAAATTTCATGAAACAAAAATACAATCAGAATTTTACAGCAAAGTCAGACATGCCAGTGCCATTACAGAAGCTGGAAATGCCAGCCAGGGCCATTCTGTAATTAGAGTGAGGCCAGCTTGGTGACTTTTATGTATTTCCCAAAGTCATTTTTTTCCTTCTTTTCCCTTTTTTCCTGGATTTTTAATCATGAATTAATGCTGATACATTTGCTGTCATAGTGCTGACAAATATGTTCCCAGTACTTGAGTGTTGCTTTAAATTTGGATTCTTATCTTTGTTTTTGTCCCTTAATAGGCCCAAAAGATACATACTCTATTCAAATCCTCAGAGGGATTTTTATTGGATATGCCAAGCTAGGTAATTTCAGTTATTGCTTGTTCTCAGTTGGAAGACAACTGAAAATTAGCAGGAGCTTTCAGGTAATTCCTCTGCCTGCTTAGAATTGTGTGAAACCGAGTTTTATTTGAAGTTAAAAACCTGTACCCCGGACTTGCTGTCCAGGTACTCTCAAACACGTTCCTCATTCACAGCTGGTTTGTCAAATTTTAGATGGGCAACCAAACCTAGTAACAGCTGGTTGTGTTTTTCTCTTCATAAAGTTTCAAACAGTTGTCCTCCTAAAAGGTGAGGTGGAAGACTTCTCTGTCACACCTCCTACGTGTTTGTCCAACCGGGGAAACCGAACTCGTGCTGAAAGCAGAGGGCTTGTGCCAGGGTGGTGAGGGCTTTATCTCAGCTGTGCCACAGCCTTCCTGCATGGCCTCTGCAGGTCACTTACCTCTCTCTGCCTTCTTCCCACCAGCACATCACACGCTGCTGCCTTGTGAATGGTCTCCTTGCTGATGTTTGTTGAGCAGGCAGACATTTCATGTGGAAGACGATAGAAATATAAAATACTCTTCCTAAGTGTTCTTCGCTGCCCGCAGTGCATTGAGAAATGATGTGCAAGAAGGCCGTTTGCATTTCATCTCATGAGATAGTGGCTCTCGTTTTGATTTTCATCAAGTTAAAGTATGCTTTAGGATCTGAGGTTTCAGTCCAGTGTGTTATGGATGTGAATTGCAGTCCTGGTCTCAGTGTACAAAGCAGTTGCTAGAGTCACAAGCAATATTTGTTTTGCACATGTTATTATCCAGGAAAACTAAATGGTATTAAAGGTATTCTGGAATGGAAAAAAAACTTTCAAGTAAAAATCATGTTTCTACTAGTGAGTTACCAGAAAATTATGGAACCTCACAAAGCCCTGTGTATTTGTCTCATAGAAAATAGAACGTTTGCATTTCAGTAAATAGCGTTTGTAATTTTAAAAAACAAAACACAGCAATAGCATTTTCCAGGTTATTAGATAATGCAGAAGACTTTTACTACTTCGGTACAGTTAGTTCATGTTTCCAACTCATGGTTGTATTTAGTGCTTCATTGAAAAAAATTCTCAAGTTTTTGGAATTGCCTGTTCCAGAGCTTTCGTTGTGGCCTGTGTTGGATCTAACTGTTTTCTAAGCCTGAAATAAACCTCTTGAAGGGCTCCTCAGTCTTCTCCTGACGGAAAGCAATAGTAAGCTAAAGCAGAGGGTCTATTTAAGGCCCTTAATGATGAGAAACCAGTTATGCAACAGGGGAGAATCTTACCCTTAATGGACCTGCACAGTATTTTTTCCCCTACAGAATTACTGATTCTATCATGGATTGTATGTATATTATAATTTTTTTTTAAAAGATTGTGAGCCTAGGTTTAAAAATTACTAGTAATTCTGGAAATGTCAGTGTTGGAGAACCGAACTTGAGACCTTGCCAATACCCCTTCCAGAGGTTTCAAAGCATTCACCTCTGCCCAGGAGATCCACCTATAAGGTGTCTCAGGTTGGGATATAAAAGTCCAAACTTGTCACCTTTCAGCCTTTGACTTACAATTTTAAAAAGAAAATGCTGTAAATGTGTACTTGCCTGTTAATACAAAGTGATGTCTTCTATCATAGTTTCCCATAGTAAAAAATTGTCTGCGTGTATTTCTATATGGGAAATGTGGGCAATGTTATACAAACAAGAAACGTGTTTCATCTTTCAAGCTACAAGTAGATTATGGCTTTTCAAAACCTGCAGATTCTCCCTGTAAATTAATCTTCCACTATCTTTTGTTGGTGTCTTTCAAGTTCTATCAGCTTCTGGCTCGAAAGGTAATGATAACGCATCAGAATTGCACCCTTTTAAAAGAACAAAAGCAGGGTGCACATCGGTAATAATAGTGTAATGACACCAAATCTATGCATGTGTGGTTTAGTATTATTTACCTAAATGCTCATTCATTGGCACGTAGGCAATTTCTTCGATGCTTTCTCTTCTTATTATGTTTTGCAACGCCAGCCTGGCATCATTAGACATCCACCCGCAAGCATTTTAAAGATTTTTCCACACAGCCATAAAATTGCACCTTCCTCGTTGAATGTAAAATCAAGCACACCTGTAATAACAAAGCAGTGGAATAGTATGCATCTCTTCCTGGATGTTTAACTGCATTGCAGTAGAGCTGTGTGGTGGTTTGCCTTCACAGACTCAGGAAAATTAAAGGTCGTGTCCAAATGCTACGTCTTCCTGTTTAAAATGAATAGCTTGTAAATGTTTATCTCAACTAGAAGTGAGAACGTGATCTAAGTCTGTGCTCTCCGATTCCCATTTTGAGAAACTGTGCAGAAAAACAGCTGCATATCCTTTCATGTCCTTCTTCTGCTGTTAAACATTTACATCTTTGATTTTAGTTCTTTGCCAGGTTTCCCCCTCCTCACATTTGGATTTCTGGTTGAAGCTTGCAGTAGAGCCATCTAGATTTATAGTGGGTTACATTGTTTTCTGCCGAAAAGAGTGAGAGAAAGAAATAAATCCAGTGCAGAAGTACTGAGAATTCATGTACAGCGTCATACAGTATATAGTTTCTTTGTGTTCTGCCAATATGTATTTCAGTTTAAAATGTCTTGAGGCTGGTTGGGACTATTTCTATAGAGAGAGGACCAAAGTATACAGTATATTGGCTTCCATTTTGCTGTTTTTGGACAGTCAGGGCTGCTTTCCATTTCCTACAATGTTCCAATATAACTAAATCACATATACTCTGTAATGGAGGCTTCTGAGACCTGGGGCTTCTGTAAAATGTAAAAGAGCAAAGTAGTATTTATACAGTATAATATTTTGATTCGCTAATGAGCTGTGAGGTGGGTGTTATCGTGAACTACTGTGCAGCAAGAAAGGTTCCTAAAACATGCATCACCTTAACTCCATCTCCGAATTGTTGCAGGTAACACAGTGTTTAGTTTCTAATTAGACTTGTGTTGTGCTAATTCTCGTGAGTAGTCTAAGTGATTGACGTTCTGCATTTTAGTGGCAAGTACCAGAGCAGCTGACTTCAGCTCCGGGATGAAGCCGGCATACAGCTGCTGAGAAAAGCAAGCCCTTCAGAGAAACTGATTTGCAAGATTGGTACACTGATTGGTATGGCCTTCTTCTGAGGGGGAAGGAGGAAATAAGGCACGTAGTCTTGAATTAGACTAATGATATTCTAGTCTTAAAAGGGTTAAGAAAGAAATGTTTAACTGAAAAAAAAAATATAAAGTCCTATGAGTAATAGCGCACAAATTATTTCTTTCCTTTGGATGGTCTTTTGCACTATTTCTTAGGAGAGGATGAACATTCTTCTTCTACCATGCCTCAATCCCCTGCATTTAAAGTACAGATGGTTTGTCCTAAGTCCTGTTTTCTGTACACATGAGGAATAAGTGTAACCTTAAAGGCAAAATCTTACGAACTATTTCTTGACAGAAGATTCCAGAGCAGCATAGGCATTTTAGGTAGCTAAAATTATTTCTGAGTCATTTTTGCTAGCGTGTTTTCTTTGTGGTCTTCTCAAGTCAGTATTTATGGTAGTCCAGCTCCACTGTGGAAGTAAAAATAGCAATACGGATTTGATACAGACAGTCTCATTGAACTAGGTTGGCTTATTTTAAGGTGCATCCTCTAAGTTAAACTCTCCAGTCGGGTCCAGATCTCTTCGGTCAGATTCTAAATGTTCAGCTTTTTAAAATCATCATCATAGTTGCGTTGAGCGCTAATAAAGAGTGTGCCTGTGGCTTTTGGATGTTTTTCATGTAGCATTTGAGTTTTTCACAGTCTTTAAAGCTTTACTCATTTCAACCATGGAAAGTACCTGTGAGGTAGAGCAGCGCTGTTTCTCTCTTTTATGGACTGGAGGCCCCGGTTAGGTCCCTTGTGTGTGTTACAAGTGACAGGCAAGGGGCTGGCTAAGGGGTGGCATTTTCTCAGGATGATCAAGCTGTGGCTTGCTGCAAATCCCATCTGCCTTCTCTGCGTGCAGCGTTAGAGGCCCTTCCTGGAACAAGCTCCTCGGGTGATTTATCTGCGTGAGGTTGCAGGCACAGGGTCCCTGGAAAGGCAGATGGGACACATGATGGCAGACTTGGACTAGTTGCGTTTGGCAGAGAACAGATCTGTGGAGTACGATAGTCACGCTGTGGGTCAGAATTTCTATTTAAATGGCATTCCTTATGGATTTCCTTGCCCAGTCTAGTGTAAATGTCAGTGGTACCATGCAGCTCTTGGGTTGTCAGAATTGCTAGGTGTGCACTAGAGGCTGCAAAAGGTGTGTTTGTACAAATCGTGAAACAAATAAAGGTATTCACTTTTGTCTGCGTGCTTCGGCCTGCCAGTAATACTTTTTTTGCAGGCTGTATAAATAAAGGTCTGATTTTGCTTTATCGGTTGATACTGGGGTGAATTAAGTTAAGACTTGAAAGCCTCAACAATATCCCAGGTAATACAAGTTAATCATGGAGTAAGAGTGATAAAATTTGTCATCTGCTTGAGAAAGGAAGATGTAATATAACCCAAACCTTCTATTTACTTCCCCTCTGACTCCATTTCTTCTTTTGTCTCTCTCAGAAAACACAAAAAGACATCTCTGGACCCTGTGAAAGCATTAGGAAACTTGAAAAAAAAAAATCACATGGCATAAGCACTCACTATGGTCAACGTGTTTTAACTGTATGAAATTGCAAACTGCTCACACTTTACTATACTAAGTAAAGATCTTCTGCTGCTTTCTTTGAAGATGAAACTTGTCTTGGCCTTCACTAGCCATGGAATCAGACTTACTGCAGATCCATGTCGTAGATTAGGTCATTTGCTTATATTTCAGTTACGGTGTTTTTTCCAGTTTCTCTTCTACTGCCGTTCTGTTAAAGCAGTGCAGCTGGCTGGAGGGCTGTAGGCATTGAAAGGGCTGGGGCATTAAAAATAGAAGCTTTGGGTCCTTTTTCATAGTCAAACAGATTTTTAAATCCCAAGTGCAGTATTTTATGTTGCCCAAGGAAAAGGATATTGTTTGCTGCACTTTAAAATAACACGAAAGCCATTCCAACTCTCCTTGAAGCCAGTGGCAAAATTCCACTCGCTTTCAATGGGAATTTGCAAAAGACCCGTGATGCAGTTTCTGTCAGAGTGAGTCCATAGTACCATGCTAATGCAAAACGCATACATTCCCTTTTGGTTTTGGTGTAACTAATTCTTCGATTATTTTCTTCAGAGAATATGGAAGTGGTTGGTCACAGAAAATTGCTGCAACAAGGCTTGCTGAGACACCCCTGTTCCTCCAGACGGTTGAAGGGATGGCCTGTAAAACAAGAATTTGCTGCCTGTGGAACGCTCTCCTAATGGCTGCATAGGACTTTGCAGTCAGGACTCGCTGTTAAAGCATTTGCCCTGCCTGTTCAGCAAAACATTGATGCAAAAGGGGAGCAGCTGTGAACATTAGGAAGAAACAATCATATCTTGTCTGTTCTAGTTACCACCATGTCTTAAAATAGAAGGATAATGAAACTTAAATTTTGCAGATAGGGATATATGATCCCTATCGGTTTGGTGCTGTATCGTTTGCATGTTTCACAGAGAAACTGCACTGGTTTTGGAGGAAGAGTCCTATAAACCTGTTACTCAGGCCCTTTAATGTCATACAGAGAAAGACATGAAGTGTGTGACTGCATTCCTACCTGCTAGTATTTTGTTTGAGTTTGTATTAGAGCATAGAGAAGGAAGGAGCACCTTCTTTTCCTGGGTGTTTCCTTCAGTTTGGAAGATGAAGTCTCAGCTACCATTTGAATCCGTAGTAATCACCAATAAACCTCTAATTCTAAATATTTGCCTTAATGAACTAAAGTATCCTGAATAAATCTTGTGCAGAGCAGAGATTGAAATGTAAGAACTTCAAGAAAGACGTCTCTCCCTTTAAAGTGAGTTTTCCCTTGGGCTTCCCCACCACAGGATAGCAGAAGTTTGGCTGCCCCAGAGGCTGTTCTTTGGGCACCCTACTGCTCACGGTGCCTGAACAGCCGTGAAAAGGGGAACCCAATGGGGAACCTTCAGCATTGCTGTGGCTTGTGTGAAGGAAAAGGTGTGTAGATAAATGTATCTTCCAGATACCCGCATCAGCAGCATGGCAGGAAAAAGGAATTTCTCATGTTCTCTCCAGGTGAGCTCATCCTTAAAATTCTCCAGAACAATGAGGCTTCTCTGCAGCTGTGAAGAGCCCTAGGGCCTTGTCAGGCATTCTTGCACTTCTCAGCTTATTCTGTTGCACCTTGATAGAGATAAGACTAATTATTAGATCCTCAGCATTAGAATCCCTGCAGTTGGTGCACAGAGTCTTCTTTATCTATCCTTTTCCACTCTAGCCTCACAGCTTATTTCAGTGAGGTTATGTACTTGCTGCTAATGGCAGAATTCGGCTACCAGGAACGGACATGGTTTTGAACTCCATGGGATGTTACTGATGTGTAAATCTTCTGATCTCTTCCAAATAGTGGCCGCTCCATCACTTTTCACAATATACTTTGCCTTAAGATTGGAAAATAGTTAGTGATTTTGGGTGGTCCGTGACAGGAATCTTCAAAGGGACCCAAAATCTTCAGAAATTGCTCTTAGGGAAGATTGCGTCTTCTAAAATCACATAGCCCCAAGTTTTCAAAATTTCAGCTTGCATCAATATTCATGAGAGATCCAAGCTCAGCGATATTAATGAAAGAATACCTTTATGGAAAGTACTTTACATGCACAGTAGATGCATTTTAGAACCCATTTGAAATGTATGTGTCGATTCTGATATTACTAAAAAGGCAAAACTTAGCAAACGTAAGCATTTGAAACTGGGAACTAACATGTCAGTCTTCTGCTGCTGGAACTGGATTTGAGTTAGACCTGTATGTTGCTGTGTGGCCTTTGACCACATAACACATCACTCCACCATCTGCTGTAATCAGTATCTAACGATAAGAAGCAAAGAACTGAAGAATCAGTGGGTAGTGGAAACTTGGACTTGTGACTGTTACAGGCCCATGATAGTGTCTGGTTGGCAGAGCTGCTTATCTCTGATGACCACTGACTTCCATCCAGCTGTTTTTTGAAGGTAGAAGAAACTTAAGTATTGAATACAACTACTAATTGTAATTTAGAATATGTATTTTGAAACATGCAGTCACTTGCAGTAGACAGGAGAGCAAGGAGTGTTAAAACTCAGATCACACCGATGGTTATTTTTTAAGATAAACGGGAAGCTTAAATTGAGGCATCATGTCAAGAATAACAGCTGATGTGAGGAGGAGAATGCCTCTTATTTGATGTTCAAAATTTTGGGTTTAGGTTTTTGAAAGATGAGGGGAGACAAGAAAAATGCAGAAGAAGAACCGAGGTGTACTTTGGATATTCTGTAACATTTTCGTTCTCATCTAGATCCATGTGAAGTTACAATATTTGTGTGTGTGTGTGTGTTGATTTATCTTTGTGTTAATGTCAGTGAACTGGCTCTTTCACAAAAATAGAACAAGCATTTTCTTACCAGCCTGGGAGAAGAGACTTTTCTGATGTTTATTCTGATGAATTCAAAGATATTTTACAGAGATTTTTACCCATGCAGCCACCAAATTTTCTGCTTGTATGAACTGGCACAGCATGACTCTACTCGATGCAAGCCTATGCCAGTTTATGTGGTAGATGATTTGGCCTCACTGTACAACAAGTGGTTTGTTTCTCATTCTTCCAATTCCTGACTAACCAATAGAGGGAAAGTTTTCATTAGATTTTGAGTGTAGTTTTGCTGTAAAGTGTATACTCTGCATGAGTAGTCCCAAGCCAGTGAGGTGGGACTTAGGTCTATATCTTAAAGGAGATACTGTACTTGAGTTAAGATGTTTTCTGGGTCAACTGAAGAAGGGAAGAAGGAGAGGTTGGTGAAGAAGACACTAAATCCACCAAAGGGTTGATCACTGCCAACAGTCATGAGCCCAACTCGGTTCAAAAAGTTCAAAAACCACTTAAAGGAAAAGTGCAGATATTTTCCATCCTTTCCTATGAAATGACATTGGTTGTTTACTGTTTCTTGTTTATCTGCTCTGCATGGTATGTCACATTTATCAGTAAAACAGACTGTAGGGGGTAACAGTACTTAAATGTTTATTTTATGATGTTTTGGCTTTTGCTGTGTTTATTCTGCATTTTCTGATGAAAATCATACTCAGATAGCTTTTTCTTCTGCTGTTACAGCGTATCTGTCTCAGGCTGCCCCTAAAAAGATGAAGTAGTAATCTGGCAAAATGAACTCAAGACACAGAAAGAGGAGACATTCGAGACTGATCTGCAAGGAGTTCAGGTATTTGCGCTTTTGTTAATGTATACCAGTAATTGGTGCAGGATGTGGGGTACTCTGCAGTTTATGCACTTGAAGGAGTTCTTGTTAACTCATGCAAGGTGGTGATAAAACAACATCAAATAAATGAAAAAGTCACAAAAAGGATTAAAGCTGTTTGTTCAGAATGCCACCATGCAACCTAAAGATGAAGCTAGTGTTGAAAAAGTAGTGTGTCTGAGTTGCTGCTCGAAATTCAACACATACTGATGCTTCTGGATGTTCCATCCCATCTGTTGGCTGAGTCAGATTTACCATCTATTACTACCTAGAGAACTGATGGCCATCTGAGGAGCAGTGGAGGAAGCAGATTCTTTTCTGATGTTCACTGGAGCAAAATGAACGGGCTCTCCTCTACTGATGGACTAAGGCACAATAAAACTCCCAGTGACCTCAGGAATTAGATCCTGGGAACTGCGTAAGCCCTCGGTTAGGCCTGCAGTGAGGGTGAAATTCATTTTGGTTCCCAAAGGTGACAGGAGGTCCTGTGTACCTCTTGCTAGGCCTCAAGCATTTTAGTGAGATTTAGGTAGTGTATATGTTGTGTGTACAGTTGAATGGAAACAAGACATTTGCAGTTCTTCCCAGTGCAGAAATGGGACTTTGTAGTTGCAAGGGCAATCTAGAGAAAGGTTGTAAATGTCTAGATTATAGAAAAGTAGATTTTTGTTTTACAAGCACATACAGCGAAAAGCAGTGTAGGTCTGTTTAGTCTATGGTATGTGTCTCTGAAGCAAGGAGAACAATTGTGTGATTACTTTTCAAAGCTCCTTGTGAGCAGGTGATGACACACGTGCTATAGATGAGCAAACTGATAACTTAATAGCAACAAGTAATTGCGTACATTTTTGTATTATGATAATAGTATAGAGATACCGACTGTACACAGCTAGGTCCCTTTATAGCTGATTAATTCAGTGAAGCAAATGGGATTGCTAACAGGCGTAAAGGTAAGAGTTGTGTTTGCAGAGTGCATCAATACAAAGTGGATTCAGAGAAAACGTTTTACTTGTATAGTCATTACAATCTTATATTATCTCATTACAGTCATTAAATTGTTACAATTAGCATTGCAAACTGTTGTTCAGAATTAAATATTTTAAATAAAACCACAAAAGCAGAGGTACCTCCCAAGGGCATATATTTAATGGTTATGTCACTAATATGTGAAGAATCACTCTTGCTAAATGGTATACCATATGTGACTGTCTGAAAAGCACATATAAGTAAACAGCAAAGTCACTCAATATTTTTTTAATTCCTGAACTACACACTGTATCAGCTTCCAGATATTTATTCACGTTTGTATTGTATTATGTGTGCATTCCCGTGGTTTTGGCAGTGTGTTCGTAGACAGTATTGATGTACTTTTTCGGATTTTGCTACCAAACTTCTTCTTTGACTTTGTGCAGTTTGCTTCATCTGAGTGAGCCTCACATAACTCATACACAAAATTGGAATTAAATCCCAGAGCAACAGCTTTTTCTACACGCAATACAGATGGGACCAGTGAATGATGCTGTAGTATTAGTAGTGCTTTTCATTTCACTATTTTGTCTTCACTGGCTTTTTTGTTTTTGTAACATTGGTCCTCCAATGCAAGTAGTTGCTAGCAGCAGCATCGCAAAATGCAAGTCAGTGGTGGAAACTCTTGGTTTTCTTCCAGTGATTTTGAACCTTGAGTCACACCACTGGCCTTCAGAAACATCCTCAATCTCTCTTTGGAGCTACAGTTCTCACTGTAGGAACAGGAAACTGCTGTCAGAATCTCCTAATGTAGATTTAGGAAAAGTTTCTCTTCAACTTTGAAGACTGATACTATTTTCCTATAAGAAGATTAATTGCATCTAAATCATGTTAATTTTAAGCCTTTTGAAAATAGGTACGCTCAAGATTAAAAAGTGTTTAACTACTCAGTTATGCAGTTCCTTCAGAAGAGTTAACACTCTTAGGACAGGAGAAGTGAGCCTTACACAAATTTTATTGACAATAGATAGAAGGAATGGTGCCTGAGAACATTCTATAACCTGAAATTAAGTACTAATTGTGTGCCCAAAGGTGGTGGTCAAATCAAACATCCAGTATTGTAGATATGATCTTACTTAATGTTTTAAAAACTTACAGTTATGGGGAAAATAGGCTTAACTTCGAATTTCAGGTTGTGATCATTCCAGTACTTCTAATTCCCTCAAAATAAGAAAAATCTAAAAGTCAGATTTTCCTCTTAGAAATTTCGAACTATATATAATTTGAATAACTATGAGTAACAAGCTACTTTAGAAAGGAAGATTTTTTTTCCTCCTCTGGGGAAAAAATTACACTTAATACTCATTGCAAACCTTTCATATTTCTAACACTAGCCCAGTACACTATTTTCTAAATAAATTACAATTCTAATATAACAAAGCTACTTACAGGTGTTGCTATATTTGAGGTATGCAGATTTTAATTCATTTTGGTTTTCACAGAAGGAGCACTTCTATTTCACAAATTTTCTGTAATTTTGGGACCTGAAAAACTTGAAATCAGTGTATTTATCACAGTCAGTATTTCTAGAAGATGATGGCATTTCAAAGGAACTTCTCCTAATTGGAGAACTCTGCAAAAGTCTCGGAACCCTAGTCCTTCCCAGTCCAATCCACTCCGCATTGAGTATAGGAAGAATTAGTATCAAAATACTAATAGAAATATGATACAGGATTATTCCACTTAATTGTGTTAACCGCTTCTTTCATTCCTGTTTGGTGCATCTTGTAACCAAGGCGATGGTTTCAGAAAGTGCAGGAGTTTCGGTTACTTTTTTTGAACGTTGATTCTGCATTGAGTGGTGACAGTGATGTCTGGGTGCTGTTAAGTTGATGGTGACGTTTGGATGCCTATGTTTCAAAATGACAGCTTTGCACCTATTATGCAGCCCAGGCGTGAGCGGCTCCTACTGCAAAATGAAGACAAGGTAGCAGTGGTTAGTTGACTGTCAGCTGTAAAATCTAAATGCCATGAAGACATTGGGGAGGAAGAAAATAAAAAATTAAGACATAATGATGATTTAGTTGATTTATGTTGGAAGTTCCTGAACTTGTGATCTAAAAGTGTGCTTTCCTTCATAATGTTAAAAAAAAAAAAAAAAAATTGATTTTTTTTTTTTCCTTTTCTCTATTTTTTTTTTTCTGGAGGCAGGGCATTCATTGGACCTAAGTAGTATATATTGAACACTAACGTGGGGAGGGAAGAGGTTTTCAGATATGAATTAAGCCTAAGTTACAATGACTCATAACTGACAACAAAACACCCAAGAAGAGACATGAGACAGGATGAGATGAAATGAGACAAGCCATGAAAGAAGGGGCAGATTTATGAGTTATCGGCCTACAGATGGAATGTGAAGATATATGAGTGGAGAATGAGATCATCACAGAGAAGTATGCTCGGGGAAAAGGAGGGGGTTCACAGGACAGATCCCAGTAGCCTCTTGCGGGTAGTGGGAGGATTGATTTAAGCCGCAGGAAAATCAGTATTAAAAATGATGCAAAGATGGGTTAGATTCCAAACCTCAGAGGGGTTTGACTTTTCTCTCGCTACACTTCAAAAAACAAACGATAAATAGGATGACCCTGCGCCTCCAACAGTACACGTGGAGACCATGCACCTTGATGGTAATCCCACCTAGCTAAAATCACATAAACACACTTTCAGTTTTGGTAATGCAAGGCAATTTTCAGCATTTTAAGGAAACTGCTGCATTGCTTAAAATGAATAAAGACAGGAGGCAGAATTCTTGTCTGCAGTCTAAACAATGCAGTAGTTTTCTTAAAACGTTAAAATTTGCCTTTCATTCCTGAAACTGAAAGCATACTTCCAAGTAACTATGTCCTTTGTGCTACACTGCAGCCAAAGCATTTCTTATGGATTATAAGTGGAGGAATTGATTGCCAAGTCTATTTGAATGAAATTTCAGTTGGCACAATTATAATCCATTTCAAGATTCAGCATCTTAAAATTTCCACCTAAGAGACGCACATAAATACGTGGCTGCTCACAAAGTATTAAATGGCACAATCAGATCTGTGAAGTTTCTATGTTACTTTAGTCACATCCCCCTCCCCTTTTCTAATTTTGTTCTCATATCCTGTGAAGAGTGATTAGGAGGATCTGTTCAGAGCAGTGCACAGAAGTCTGTTATTTAGCTGAATCTGCAGAATCAGTTGGCAGTCTCATGAGAAAATCTTTTCTGGTGGAATTTCATCTTACATCTGATTCTGATAGGACTAGATAGGAATTGGGAAGAGGCAAAAGAGTGTTTCTCACAGATTCAATCATTTTTGCTCCGTGTCGTAGCTGACAGTACTAGGGGACGTCTGTGCTGCTGGTCAGATTGAATTAAATTTCATTAAACTTGGTAACTGATGGATAGAACTTGAGGTAAGCAATAAAGCATTTTTGATTCTGTTGAATGTCATTAACTTTTTGTTTGAAATTTAATTTTGAATATAAATGTGAACTACATTAAATATTCATGAAACCTCTATTATTCTAAACTGTATCTGGAGCTATTTAATTTTGGGTGGAACTGAAAAAAAAATAGGTTTTTTTTTCCTTAAAACAGGAAAATTAAAAAATACTGAAACAGTTTTGCTCAATTTGGGCTAGTAGGCTGAAACAGGATTTGGTTAAGCCTCAGTCTGTAATATTTTCCATTTTGATTAACTGTCGCTGATCATTGACTTAGCAGCAGTGTGCAAGGAGTAGGAGTTCCCTTTAGGAAGGGCTGGAACATCTGAGCCTGAGAATGAGCATGTGAGCTTAGTCCCAGGACTCATCCAGCAGAGAGAAGGTGGATTGTTCAGCGGCTGGGACTGTCACCTGTCCTCAGCACTGGCCAAAACGGAATGCTTAAGGAAGTCTGTAAGAACAAGGAAATTTTATATCATATTTCAACCAAGTAACCCCTTGGTGTTCAGCCGTCCCAGAGATGTACACATAGTTTCTTTCTATCTAATTTGCTGTTTAATAATCCACAGTGGATTTCTAATCTGTAAACTTGTGCCGTCTCCCTCCGAGCCCTGCAAACTCCAAGCATCCATGTTACTCTGTAGCAAGGGGTTCCACAGGTTAACACCTGTTAGGAAGAGCCACTGCCTTATTGTTTGTTTTGAAACTACCTCCCGCTATTTCAAGATGGAAGGATGCTTTATGGAGTCTGACGGCAAAACTAGAAAAGGATTATTGAGACTGTATTTTTGAAATGCGATTCATTTTTGGAAGTGTGTGTGCTAGATAGAAAACAGTTAAGTAATCCCAGACAGCGTAGCCTGTTGGTGAGATAACTACTAACCTAAAAGGTCCATAGATCAAGAGAAATTATGTCCTAGCAGCCATATCAATTATAAGCATGGTCATATTTGGTAACAGCAGAAAAACTTACGATAGGTTCCAGTTAAAGGAAGCATTTAGGCCTATGTTTAACTCCAGTGCCGTGTTTCAGACTAAGTATATGCTAGGGTACTTTACTGGGTCTGGGTGTTATTCTTGAGGTACCTCTGTATTTCAAAAATTTAATGCTTCTGGAACATGTTTTGTTTGGGATTTTTAAAAATATTTGTTTGATAAACCCCATCTGCTTTTGACTTTGCTGTCATTTGATGTGTGTTGGATATCCTTCATTTTGTGTAGAGCACTGATCCTAATTGGGATCTCATTGAGATCAACGTGTTCAGTGATTTTCAGCCTTCCAGTGCTAATGGTAGAGAGAAGTGGGAAGAGTAGAGGAAAGGTGCATGAGGAACCCTGCCCATTAAAGAAGACAGGAAGAAACAGAAATCATCGGTCTGTTATATATTGAGGCACAAGATCCCCTTAGAATGGGCTATTAAATGCTTAAATACTACTTAAATAGACAAAGGACATCAGTAAGAGTTAAATTGTCAAATTTTGCACCTTCTAAGAATTTGATGTTACTTTTTCTTTCCTGATAGAACACGTGTTTTATAAACACACCTGTGGTTAATGAATTAGGACATTGCCAGAAGGCACAACGTGTGCTTAAGGTTAAACTGTTCTTAAGCTCTTTTGTTCATAACAGAGAACATATATAAGGTTCTACAGGTCCCACATAGCCCCTGCCTGTCACCGACCCCTCAACGTTGTGGGATGAAAAGAGCGAGCAGATTTATCTGTCCTTCAGAATGGGCATAGCGCAGAGTTGGAAATGAGGGAGTTGTAACTGCCCGAGCTGCTCTTTGTCCTCAGACGTGGTCGTTCTTTTGTAGCATCTTCTGTTAAGTAAAAAGAAGAGCTTTTTGCTGTGTTTGTAAAACATATTAAGAGCTTCAGATGGAAAGCAACAGAAAGAGCAAAGTTTTAAAATTACTATTTACTTACCAAGTTTTGCAGACTGCTAAGATTATTCCTGCAAAACCAAACGACCAGCCAAACAAACATACGAAATCATGATATTGACAGACTGATTTTAACTGAATTACCATAAAGTCTTGCTGCCTGTGGGAGTTTTTCCTTACTAGATTTCACTTTGAGAAGGTTTCTTAATGCAAACAGACTTTGCACGTTGTAGTCCACTGAAATTGGGCTGTCTTAAATGTAAAATCTTCTTTTTGGCAAATCATTATAGTAAATATAATGTATGACATTATATTACATAAGAGTGGTATTCTTAAATGAGTCTTACAGTAGAGTTACAGGTTAAAATTCAAGACAAGCTGTGTATAGAAAAGTACTTGATCATGTATATCCTGAATTCCTTTTGGGCAAAGATAAAGCTTGGGAGAAGAAAAATACCTTTTGTTTTGTTTTCGTATGATATACGGGGCACTGGAAGATTAGGGCCAGAATGTCAAAAATTGTGAAGTCATATTTAGACAGCAGAACAAAAGGCTGAACTTCCAAAAATGCTGACCTCTATTGTCCCTGAGCTATTCCAAATATCTGATCAGAAGAGTTGAAGCAGGAACTAGTTGACGCTGAGCTTGCTTGAAAATCTGACATCAGTGCTGGGCTTTTAGCACTCGAAAATAGAGAAACCGTTTTTGTAACCTCTTTCAGTGCAGGAAATAAACCTGGATACTTAAGCTTAATCCAGTGTTTTGAACAAAACAGGTTTCTGGGTTTCAGTAATTTTTTTTAAGAGGTGGACAGTAAAGGGGAAGGAAACAGAAAGAATAAAAGGCCATCCTAACAATGGAGAGGCTTAAAGACAACAGGAGAGAAGGTGTAAGAAAATGCCATGAACAATATGTTGCTGGCAGTGAAAGATGGAACCCATCAAAAGAAAAGTCGAGAATAGCTTGAGATGCCAGAAGAACTGAAAAATGGGATTGTTTCTGCCATTGTGTTCCTGTTGAGCAGAAATCGGAAGGAAACACTGAGGACCAGTACATTGGGAAAATGGTACTGCCCATCAATACATCATAAAAGGACACCATAAAGCCAATCTTTATGAGATTGGTGGGGGCTGGCAATGACCAGCTTCGTTGTATTAGGAAGACCACTAATAGCTGTATTTTTCAGATAAGGCAGGAAATCAGGTTATTTCTAAATTGAATTGGCTGAATACTGTTTATAAACAAACTAAATGCAGCCTAAGTAAAAAATCTCAAATATAAACTTCTAAAATCAGTGACTTTATGCATCTTCCAGAGGGCATATATGTCTCGTGTATACTCGAGGTTCGTACCCATACAATAGAGGTATCCTAACACAGAATACTTAAGTAATTCTGTCTGTTCATTTTCTTTCTTGAAGCTGTTTGCTGCATTTCAGACAGGTTACAATGGAGTGTTTTCCTCACTCTTGGGACTGACATTCAGCTTTCCTATTATGTCTTATTAAAGGCTCTGTCAAGTTTGAAAATCAGTAATGTTAAAATAAAAACAGTATCTAGAGAGAGAGGCACAGTATGTTTTAGTTTTCCAGGATTTTAATAAGTGAAGAGTGGGAGGGAAGGCAGGGCTCACTACAGGACTGAAGGCTACCTTAGTCTCTTCTTTAACTGAAAAGGGGGAAAAGGTGTTTATTTTTTGGAGAACAGCATGTATATGTATGTACTCGAAATACTGATTGATTTGCTTATATTATTTACAGACATGGTATGCATTTCAAGTCCTTGAACAACAATTTGCAGTAATTCTGTTTTCCTTTGCGGAGATAATTAAGCGACACAACAGCTGTCTGGCAAGCGTTAGTGCTCTACTACCTGGTCCCAGGAGAGCAGAAGCAAGGCAGGAGTGATTTGACCAAGCGACTGCAGTTACTAGATGGCAGAACTGGGGTGAGAATCAAGTCTTACCAACCCCTTTATCATAAAGGGATGCATGTTAAGGCTGAGAGGGGTGGACTCGTGGTTATACTTACAACACCTCTTTCAGTGTGCTATGCAAATGCAGAAGAGAAAGAATTTTATGTGTAGAGAAAAAAGATGAAGCTGTGCTGAACACTCAAACAGAGAATAAGAGGAATCCTCATCTCGGCACCGCTCAGTTTAACTATCTAAAGGAGGTGGAAGTCTCCTGTTAATTCCTTTTAAACCATAGACCAAGGTAATCTCTGTCGCAGCTAAGAAAGATTCAAGCACGTATCTTGATTTTCCTCTTGAATCAAGACCATATATTAGTTAAAGAGAACACCTTTCAGTTATAGGTGTACTTTAATACCATTCCTCAAAACGTGACATACATTGAGTTATTTCACAGAATCGCAAAATCATTTAGGTTAGAAATACAAGCTTCCTAAAACCTCATATGGTTTGTACAATATCCTCCTTCTCTATAAATAAATAATATATGACCTTTATACTCTACAAGCCCAGTAAAGACCCTGGCAGGACATCACACAACCTCTTAATATAACTTCCCAGCTATTTGTTGAACTCTGCCTCCGTGTCACTGAGAAACAGAGTTGGAGGTGACAGTTCAGATTTTGCATCCTCCTTCCGGAGGCCATTTCAATCATGCAGCCAGTTATGTCTCTTACATTTATAGCTTAAGGAATCATTTGCAGTTGAAAATAGTCCTGGGCACGGCAAAGATGGACAATTGCATGCACGCAAAGGTACAGCTCTGTTATGCTTTAAGGTACTGAAATTAAATTTATGTTTACTGGGTTTCTGTTTCAGTGAAAATGATAAAAATAATAAATGTGATTATGTAGAGTACAGTAAAGATGCAATTTAGAATGTTAAAATATTTACGTGAATTCTCAAATGCCATCCTAAGTAGGTGATATGTTAAAATTGCATATTAAAACAAAGTATGCATTTCCCTTCCCTACTTAATTTCAGATACTTCATTTCAATTACGAAAATATTTTTCAGTTATTTTTCAGTTTGCTGATTTTTCTCTGCTTAGTTAAATAAACTTACAAGTTTAATGAATTTAAACTTACAGCCTTCGATACTTAAACTTCTTTCTGCTTTGATAATTAAAATGAAAAAACTAAAATAAAACTGTGTAAAGTGCAGGCATGCCGTTTTCACATAGCCGTACTGTTTTCAGATGTCCATCCGTGTTGCATTGCTCTGGATTGAACGTATTAACATTGGAAGAAAATACGCATCCAACGATAGGAAGGCTTTCTGAACTCTTTTTGTAGGGTGTCAGGGCTCAGCAAGCCATTCAGCCTGGGAGCACGACGTGGGCAAACCTGAGCATCCTGTCGCACGTGCCAGTGGATTGCTTTTGTGTAAAGGAGCGGTTTTCAGACTTCTAAAGTTTGTGACTGCCAAACAAATTCAAAAAGAAGAGTGGATATGTAGATCCTCTTAAGTCTTTAGAAAGATTGGGTTTCTGTCCAGCGTGTATGAACTTGCTGTCTGAGCCACCTGCCATAGAGTTCATTTCTGTGTCCCCCTCGGGCCACCCAGCCCAGGCTGCGAGCTGCAGATCTCCTGCCACCCAGCTTTTCACGCAGAGTTCTGATAATCCACAGCCTTTGAGAGAGAGGCAAGGAGGATGTGGTTTTCTAGGCTCGGACACACAGACCAGCGTGTAGGCAAGCATGGTGAGCTTTCCTTGGTGATGGAAGTGGAAACTGGATTTGGGTGACCGACGCGCTTATTGCGAGGATGCTTGTTTTTCTCTTAACTAGAGTTCAGTGGTTTTTTGGTGACTGGTCAGCATAGGTTTCTCTGGGTTAAAAGAACCACTCGCGTGCATAAATTTAGTCATATGCCCAACCTTCTCAGGTCATTCCCGTAATGTGTCACTGGTGAAAAGTACAAAGGGCATTGAATTTGTCACATGCATTCTACTTTTTCAGGGCAGGAGTACAATTTAGAAGTAGAGATGAGAATGCAAGTTCTTTTTGCACTGTGCTACTCCAGTGACACTGAAATAATACGTTATTTTGAGCACATGTGGTAAAGCAACCGCTTGAATTCAGTGTAGGACTCTGGAAAATGCAACAATATTTCAGGTGAAAACAGCTAGTAAAAAGCAAAGATGGCGGTCTTGTGAACTGAATATTCCTGGATTTTAGACAGAATTTGTGTATCTTCAGGTTATACCTGCATTAGCGGTACATCGTTTAGTTTACACACTTCATCTACATCTTTGGAGCTGGATACGGGTTTGTAACTGTCTAATAAGTGACTAATTTGAGGATATTTTTATCAACGATTAGACAAAGAAAACTGAAATGAAAGACTTCCTCAGACTTCACGGTCTTCCATTGTTTTGCTGTTGAATTATCTAATGCTCGGTGCAAAACTGCAACTGAAAACTTAGATGCCATTGAAAGGGAAACTCAAATATGTTTTATGGATAGTTTGGTTTTCTTGCTTTCTTGTGGTGACACAAACACTCTGTTTTGGGGAGAGTAAGATAAAGTTCTACGGGCAAGTCCCCGAAGCAGGGCAGACTCGGTTTAGTCACCAGTCTTCCTGCAAATTTGCTTCTCTTGACTTTACTCCTTCCCTGCTGCTGGAGCTAAAAATGGTTTGCAGCGTTTTGGAGTCCCAGAGCTTGCGGCCCCAGTTATGTGGGTATATTCTGTGAGAACGAATAGTGCCGGTGGAATTCAGAGTTGATAAATGCTCCTATTATTTTACAATTATATATTAAATGTTACCTGTATTACCCTCTCAGGACAACACACTGCATTTCCAGGGAAGAAACACATAACATGACATGAAGAAAATGAGAACATATTTAAATAGAATGTCTCCAGGATAGTCTAGGGAGAGATTAAACTGGAATTCAGCTAAAGTCTTTTGTAGGTACGTGCACTAGTGAAGAATTAACGGAATAGCAGAGCTAAAGGGATATGCTTAGCTTGCCGGTTTTGCCCCAGCTGGTAAAATTTCATATATAATTTCTAATACAATGTCATTTGAATGTGGTGCCCTGTTTTGGTTTGCTTTTAGTTTCTTTGAGAATATAATTCCAAGGCTTCTTTTCTTTTCCTGCTGTTGTTGGGACAAGGTTTCTTTCAGCAAAATCAAACTGATTGACTTATGATAGGAAAAAGTGCTGTGAAATACAGTATATAAATAAACAAACCCACAAAGGCTCTTTATGTGTTTGTTCCCTGCTAACTTCTTTCTGTGATGATAATCTCAGTGATTATTTATAACTGTATGAAAATAGTGTCTATCTGCACGAATACCGAGAAGAGACACCTGATTTAGTTGTGCATATGAAGAAAGAGAACTACATAAAATATTTTTAATTCCTCTTGTTAATTCTTGATTGAAATCCATTGAGCCTTATTATTCTTTTGCTGGTAATGCACAGACAAAAGAGCAGACTGTCACCAGAGGCAATTCCTTAATTCATGTTTCAGAGAATAAAAACATAGAACATATTTTATGGATATGTATGTGCATAGATGAATGTATGTAAGTTATAATGGATAGCGATATAGGGAAGCTCTGGATCAAGTGAAGCGGAAAGAAATCGCTAGTGGCATTGCAATACATAGATTGCGGTTACAGTTAGAGAAAACCTCTTTAATCTGTGAAATTAGCACTTGCTGTTTGTAGAAATGCAAAATACGGTGTAAGCGCTGGCACTGCCTTCTCTAGGGGAGGCAAGATGTTGTGGCACTTAATGTGCTGGAGCCACATATGGCATGTGAAGGAGATAACCAGAACCAAACTTTGGGAGTTTGGAGCAAAGGCGTTTTTTGTGCAAAGGATCAGGCTCAGATCGGATTCTCAGTACTGGCCACGTAGAACTTTAATTTTCTTATAGAAGCAGAGCAGTTTGAAGAGATAAGTTAGATGGTAGAAGCTAAGTATTGGTTTTCTTTTTAATTTATTATTTATAATTTAGAAAGTTGTTACTGTTTGTTTTATATTATATTTTTAAAATACTATTTTAAATAATTGAATAATGTTTGCAGTGCAGATATACACAAATACGTATATATATCCATTGTAGAAAGAAATCCATAAGAAAATAAAATAGATGAGGTTTTGATCTATTCAATTTGACATTGTATTTGTCTGAAGACAGTCCGTTCTTGGGAGCCTAATTTGTCCTGATGGTCGTAAAAATAATTTTGGGGAGGGATAGAATGTATCTGAAGCAGTTTCTGGAAAATGCCATTAGCAAGACTAAATACTACTCCTCCCTTGAAAATGAAATCACAGTAAAGCACCCTGCGGAGAGTTTTGCTCTTTGTAGCCAAGCCGTAACTGTGCACAGGCAACTGTCAGAGTCCAGGCGAGGAATATACTAATCTCTCTCTGCGTGGGGGCAAGCCTAGTTAGGCACATGCACATCTTTGCGTGATTCTTTAATTCACGTGTGCGTTTTCGGTGCAGTGCTTTGGGGAATAACAAACGTTGGGCCTATTCAGTACCTGTGGCAGCAGGTGCTTAATGAAAACCGTATCATGAATTTTACCTTAGAACTCAGCTTCCTGGTTTACTCCCTTTGACTTGAAGGACACGATCAGGCTAATTGTGAACAGCTTTAATATATTTTAATCTGTAGCAGATTTTTTTTTTTCCGATGAATAATTATTACAGCAGCTGCTTTTTGGAGTATTTTATTAATACTACTTTATTTCTTTAGAAATGCAGAAATCTGAGAAACAGAAAAATGAGAGAATTATATTTTGTTGCTGTAGTGTTATTTAAAACTTTTCCTTCAAGATAGCAAGCCCCATCAAAACTCCTTTCTAATGAGCCATAATTTGGGAAAGGTGAAAGAATACATGAATAATACAGCAACTACAGCTAGCTGATGAGATGTTAAAAACCTGCACTTCCTTACCAAAATGCTAGGCACATCATTACTTGGAATTAGTAAGTTGTGAAGTTTTAAATGCAGTAAAACACAAATTGGATTCCATCATGGGTGTGTTTTCCCTCTTAATTAAAAGATATTTGGCTGGTGACATTTACAGGCTCTTTCACTGTTGGATATGCTGCTGCTCGTGTCAGCAGTAGATTTTTGCACAGCTCTCACGCAGGAAGAATGAGGAAACCCATTTCGGCGTAACATTCTGAAGAGGCATGAAGTGAGAGTTCAGCCACTGAAAAAGAATGGTATCATGTCCTGGATATAGCTTAATCCGTACAAAAGAGGGTTAGAATTTTTCAGGGTAGATTTTGGCACTAGGCCTTCCTTAAAGTGAGGCCTGTGGAGGGTTTTTCCTAACAAGTTTACAGACCTGAGGGTAACGGAAAAGACCCTGATTATAATGTGCCCTACTTAATAAGCATGGTCCTAGTTTCCTGCAGCTAAAACTACCTTCTCAACAACTTTCTAACAGAGGAAGATTGGTGGTTTTTTGCTTTTGTTACCAGAATGCTTGGAGTAATTACAAGCATAGCAAACGTTATTATCTCCATGACTAGATCTTGCAGCTCAGTGGTGGAATGGAACGGTAACTGAAGAGCGGTGAACAGCTTGGTACAACCTTTGAACAGTCCTGAGGGACACTTGGGGGTTGTTCCTAGGAAACACAACATAGTATAAAAGGTAGATGATTTTTTCCCATCAGTTAGTTTCTCACATTCAGTGCAACAGGATTTCTTTGCTTCGCATACTTTTGCTGGATCTTATAGCAACTGAGAAAACAGTCAGTGATGAAAATGCGAAGGTATAAGTTCAATTGTTGCAGAGATCATCAGAATACTGTATTCTTTCTATACAGTCTGATGTTGTCATGCAGTGATGGAGGTTCATTGTTCCATAATCAAGTCATATGGGCTCTGTCTTGATTTTGATAAAAATAGTGATGATTATTAATGTATCAAATCAAGGCCATGGAGCTTAATTAAATTGATGCTTTGGGTTGCTGTGTTACATGCTTATAAGATTCAGCTACAAAAAGCTGAAGCTTTTTGCTTTTATTAAAGTATTCCAGTCAGGGTGAAAGTGCATGAGCCATGCTGTTCATAAATACGAATGTGGCATTCTTTCATAAGGGAGAGTTTTTGAAATGGTCGCAGTGAAAATCTGAGACTCAGAAATAGCAAATTTTCCAGTTTGTTTAAGCAATGGTCATATTTTGAACAGCATGCCACTGAAAACAGACCTAACAAGAAAAAATTAAGTGAGCTTTAGACTTACAATAAATGTTATGGGTAAGAAGCTTTTGTAGATGAGACCTTATTTTACAATTGCTTTCACCCAGATCCATCTTGTATGGAATCGTTTGGTACTGGCTTCTGAGGGGTTGGGGTGTTGTCTTGGACGGTTCAGTGGGATTTTCAGATATGTCAGTACTGACATTTGGCAGTGCTTGTGTTCCTTGTGGCATATAGAATAAAAGTAATTCTGAAGCAAAATCCTTTTCTGTATTTCAGATTCACTGATAACGTGCAAACCAGAGCCTTCTTACTGCTGTCTGTTCCTGATACGATGTCAAAGCAAACAAAGGAGACTTCGAAATAATGCGACTCAAATACAAGTGTTTTGGTAAGTCACCTAATGTGCTCTTCCACTTGAAGAAAGTGGAAGTGATGAAAGTGATCTTCCACTTGAACAGGTTTTTTTTCTGCCCCTTTGTAGTTAAAGCATGCTTTTAAAAAACATTGCTAAAAACACAGTGGACTGTTCACATTTTGAAAAGTGTTTATTCTTTCAGAAGTCTAGCAAATCAAAACCAGTAGCTACCTTCAGGTTGTGCTTAGTTAGAACATCCTGCCACAGCCCCAACTTCTGGAAAACTTTGCAGTCCCTCAGCATTGCGTTCTAGTTTCGGACAAGAGTAACACAGTGCTCTTCCTATTTATGCAGCTCCTACATTCTTTCAGAATTAATTATTCACATGTTTCAGTCAGAATATCTTTCTTGGTAAGCCTACATTCCCTCAGCATGTCAGAAGGAATATTCTCACATTCAGCCTATTGAATAACATCATCTGCTTGCAGAGTTTCTCTTTGCCTTCTAAAATCTGTATTGATGAATTTGAATAAAACAAATCCCAAAACACACACCCAATTCTTGTGTATTCACGATCTAAATATACTTTACAGGCTTTTAATCTTCTTCCTGAACTCTTAAAAGCTTTGTTTTAATGTGGTAACCATATGGATTTAGTACCATTAGTTCTGATATTTACTGATACTTTCATTCTAGCATGCATAGTTCTTTTATACCTCAAGGACTGTTTAGCTGTGCTAATATAGCTAACGATACTGCTTGACTTTATTAAAGCCTACTAATATGTTTAAATGGGATTGAGAGGTCACACAGTTTCCCTTTACAGTCAGTTCTGTATTTTTACATGCTCACATTAATGTATATTACAGAATATCTATGCAGATGATTAAAAGAAAAAGCTGTGTAGCTTTTTTGTGTCACTGGAAAGTAGGGTCCAGGTATGTACCCTACTCAGGTCAGCCTGCATATGAACAAATAGTTATCACCTAAAGATAAATTGCATATACATTATACATCTACAAGACAATTTCTGAAGGGAAAAGTGTATTATGTTGTCATGGGCTCCTGTCCCATTTTTATTAATGTCCCAAATTTGGGAGTCCTAACTGAAACAACAGTTACTTACTATAATGCCTGGGCATGAGCGAGAGCGCTCCCTTTCTGAAGCAAAATAACACTGGCTAAGAATAATTTGGTTAAATTCTTCCTTGCTTTTCCACTCTGAAGAACTCTTGTGTCTCCCCCTGCCCCCTTTTTTCCCCAGAGGAGTTCCTTACAATCTGCTGTTTCAATAACTGCCGCACTCTCTTGGTGTTCTTTATCCCGGTTGGCTCCAAGTAATAAGTAGAGACTAGAGACTTTCCCTTAATGATTATATCTTACTGCTGACATCTTTGTAAGTAAGGAGCAGATTATGTCTTGTGTTGTACCACTGTTAAGTTATGGGAACGTCTTCCTTCACTTTCTGGCCTTCTTGATGTTGTTCTAGTCACGCTGTTTCCTAACCAATTCTAGTTGACATTGTATGTCCTCTGGAATGGTGTACATACGCTGCTCCCTGCCTTTACATGCTTTATCTGTTTAATTGGAGCCATGGAAGACATCTTGTGCACCTCAAAATAATGCTTCATGGCACTACAGTTGGAGGAATATACCTGACATCTACCATAGTCTGGGATATGACAAGAAGATCAGAGGCTAGCAAAAAGGAGGGGTTCCCAAAATTTTGGTGTTTCTCATGGTACACACATGAGAAAAAGACATCTGAAAAACGCATGCAAATGTATTTCTCTTCTGCAAATGCAGAGCCTGGGACAAAATTTGAAACAGCTGTAACCCCTGCCTCAGAGAGGTACAATACAGCTGTATTTCTACAGGGATGCTATCCCAGGAAAATAAATCGGGCAACTCCTGATCTAAGGTATTAGTATTTTATTATCATTATGTTCTTCTGACACCCACACATGAGCATTTACATTACCAGTGCATCAAAAAAGGTCATAGTTGCTTAAATAAATAACACTGCTATTTTGCAAATGAGCAATTAAGTTATGAAAGAAGCCTCTTTTCATATAGCTGCTGGCTTTGATCCTTCTTTGCATTATTTAACACCGAAGACTCCGGAGTGAATTCCTTTTGTCAGCTATGGAGCGTAGCTTTGCTGGAATAACATTTCACGTGGCCTCCTTGAGCAGGGAGAGAGCAGACCACAGGCTGATAGCAGTAGGTTCTGCACGTCCCTGTGGTGGAATTGCCTCGGTTGTCTTTGCAGCCTCCCGCCCTTTCCCCCACCATTCCTGCACAAGGATTTCTTCTGGTTCCTGGTACAGAAGTCCATGGTCTCAGCGCAATATGTGCCCTCTGCAGTAGTTGATTTCTGTCTCGATTGCCAAGGCTCTCAAAACATTTGCTGCCTTCCCCGCACCTCCTCATTTCTATCTCCAAGTCTGCACAAAATGTTTGGCTTGACGTAGGGTGCCAGTACGTAAGCCACCACAGGCGGGAGAGTGGTAAGCCCAACCCCTGAAGCTGGAAAAGCCGATCGACAAGTAGTAACGTCCCTTTATATTGCAGCTTATAAAAAGGGATTCCAGGAGGGAAAAAGTTAAAAAGGAATTCCTGTGAAATTCAGAAGTACATTCATTTTTGAGAAAAACATGAGTTAATGTTTACTGTAAAGTTCTTTTTTGACGACATGCTGAACAAGGAAGGAAACAAAACATTTTGAGTTCTCTCTGTAAGGCAGCTACTTTCTCTGTGCCTTTTTCTTTCCTATGTTTAATTCCCAATACCCTAGAGACTCAGTTTCCTCCCTTAGCAGGGACTGTGACCTGAAAAATAGCCAGCTCCAAAATAAACACAGAAAAAAAACACTTCAATTGTTTCAAATATGTGGTAAGTAACCAAAACTGCGTCCATGCTAAAGCTGAAATTCATAATCTTTTGGAGCTGCAACTGGGACTTTTGTTTCTCTGAGAATTAGCATTCATTATTTTGTGTTCATGCTGCATGCTTGCCTCTCTCTTCTAAGAAGTTTGTTAAAACTTAGGATGCCATTTGTAAGTAATTTGTCACTATTTTTACCGCTCTTGCAAAATTTTTAGAGTGGACACTATCACTTTGGATGAGGACCAGTCAGGGTACCAAACGCTTAAGGAAGTGGTGAACCCACACTGTTTTCATGGCATTCTCCTAATGCTTTTCTGATTCTAGATATCACAGCTGTCTGGGGCCAGCTGGAAGAATTGACAATTTATCGAACAGAAAGCTTTTTCTGTCTCTTTTGCTTCTAGTTTTAAGACTCCTTTCTCTGATTCAGCTGAATAAAGGAGGAGGGGGTCCAGCCTGGATCTCCCCTCTGCATTGAGGCCATGCTATAACCCCATCCATTGCCACCACTGCCACTGCTTCCTTCACATCTGTCCACAGCTGGACCAGAGTTTGCAGTTTCTACAAAAGCTTTTTCCAGGAAAAGGACTTACCATCAAACAGAGTTCATGGGGACGGGAACCAAGCCTCAACCTATTCCATTAACAGAAGGCTTGTGTCCATATGTTAAAGCAGTTGTTAACAGCTGCACTCAACATGTCATTGAGGAGCCCTTGGTCATATATAACCAGCATAAAGGCAGAAGGACAGGAGAAAGGACATGCAAGTCCGCAAAATAAATCCCCTCTGGCAAGCAAGTATTGCAGAGGAATATTTTCAGAGTCTGGCCAATGCCCTTGAATGGAAAAGTCAGTCAGGTCTTACAAACACCTCTCACTGGGCAGATGTGTCTTCTGACCTTGCTTAGGAAGGTTTACAACTGGTAGAGATTCAGGAGTAGCAGTCCGTTGGGTCTTCAAACACATTTCAAACTCTTCTCCTGCAAGTAGTGCCTGCACAGACTGTCACAAAATGCGGGTATTCCCTCTGCTTTTCAGGGGCTGAGTTCATGTTGCAGGGGGGAATGTTCTACCGCTTCCCACGTGAATATGCCAGCTATATCTGTGTGGTATAGCAAATATTTAGGCACTTGACTATTTTCCTCAGAATATAGTCTAAAATCCTTCATTTATATAGAAAAATATGTTACAGTGTTTTGAAGTCTCAGAACAGGACTATGAAACTTTTTTGATTAATGCAGACAGCTTGGTCTTTAAGTGTAGGGGAAAGAGGGACAGCTAGAAAATGAGCAGGGGAAAACAGCAAAGGAACATTTTGTGTACTTTTCCATCTAAGATATTGCAGGGTTTGGGCAGGTTTTTTTAATCCATCGTGTTAGCCTAATCCACAGGGAACTCATTTTGAAATTAAATATACCAAAGCATTTATGATTTACAAAGAGGGAAAAAATAAAAGCCTTAAAAAATATCTTGTGTTTGATCTATTTGTCGCTATGAAAATATTGACAAAAGGCAAAAGAATGGCCTTCATTTAGCTTATTATTGTTGGCTTGCTTTAATGCTTTCTTATTAAGGGTAAACTCCCATTAAGATGTGAGATTAACTCTTTCACGGTTGTGAAGGAATAAAAGATGGAAACTTTAAATGTAAAACTCCTGTAAACAATGGTTCTAAGCTAGATAATCTGTGATTCCTACTCAGAAGTATGTAATGTGGCAGAGGGAAGCTTTTAAAGTAAAAAACATATATGGAATAGTCTGTGCAGAATTTATGCTTCAAAATATCTTTAAAAAGCAGCCTCCCATGTAAGATCAGAAACATGGTGTTAATTACACAGTTCTAGAAGTATTTCAGAAAGTAAATACTTTATGGGGGGAAAAAATAAGCATAAAAATCTTACAAACTCTTAAGTGTGCACATGTAAAATAAGGAGATCTCTTCACTGAAGCGTTAACTACAGACCCAACTCAAGTGTTACTGGGACCTTAACTTCATTCACCCACAAAAACCTCTAGTTTTGCGGAGTGGTATTCTTCACTTGAGTCAGTTAGTCCTTTGGGAGCCTGTTTTGAAGAACAAGTGCTACCGATGTTTAAATTGGTAACGCAATAGAGAAGTGGCGAGAGACTTCAAACTTGAGTTAATACAGTGCATCAGCTGCTAATCCAGTCATGCTGTGCCGCTAATCAAATCACCCTGGTAGTCCAAGTGCTGTTTTTCAGTGTAGTAACGGTCACAGGAGTAAGAACTAGGTTGAAGCCCATGCCAGAGCTGCATCTTAGCAAGGCATGCCCAAACCAGCTTCTGGCCGGCTGGTCTGGGTCCCAGGTGCTGTCTGGATGTGGCAGTACAAGAGATCAGCTTCTAAGGCAGATAAACGAGTCCCTTGCGAACACCATGCTGCAGTGGCTATGCTGCCGTTAATACTACCTGCGCTCGTTAGTTTGAAGCCCACTTACGTAGCTGAAAACTCATTAAGGTTGGCAGAAGAATGATTACCTAGCTCCGGGTTAGTAATGTGATGCCTAATGTTGCAGAGGAGGCAAACCTGAAGTTTAAGATGTCTGTTGTTGCTTTACAGAGAGACAGATGTTGCTGTTGCCAGCTCAGAATTCCTAAAAGAAATTGCTAATTTGAACTATTTATTCCATTAAAACCCCATTGAATTAGCATTAATAATGAAACTAACTGTATTGTTATCAATGTAGTATCTGAGGAAGCCTGTTGGCCTGAATGTTGTATGAACAGGAATGTCTGTTGGGATATTTAATTTCATCTGCCTTGACAATGTGTGATTGTTCTCTTTTGTACATTTTCTGTTAACTATTGGCAGTCTGGATAACTTTGTGGAATAGGTACAAGTCACTCCAGGCCAGCACAAAGCACCCAGAAGTCCCTATCTGAAGAAAGCCAACATGCAAGGAGAATTTAAAGAGTTAGCATTTCACTCCAGTAAACCGAGATGTTCACATTTTCCTTCCAGAATTTCCTACCAGACTCTGGTTACTTGTGCTGACCAACACACCTCCATGGCTCTATAATTGAGAGTAAACTTTAGGATTGCTACTTACACTACAAGGACCTGATCCTGCAAAGACATGATCCCGCAAAGATCCTTTGGGCCATCTGTGTACTCTTGTTTGAAGACCATTTGCTCAGATCTACAGGATCTGCTCTCCCTTGACACTTCACAAGCCTTTCATCACTATCTCACATCAGATTTTAACTGGTCTCAGTAGGTATATAGCTCTTGGCATTTAAGACCGTATCCTCGCAATACTTGCATTGTATTATGCTTATTTTGTTGGAGTTCAGTTAAGAGACACAGGTTTTGATTGGTTTGCCATGGGGACACAGAAGGAAATTATGGATGTAGGAAGTATCGGTAATAAAGCTTGTAATAAGCAGTAAGCTTGTGCGTGGAGTTGTGGACCAGAAATACCATTTCCATGCAAAATTCACTCGGTGTCCAGGGTTCTCCCTTTTTTTTCACTTGGCTTCTTTTTGTGTTGTATTATTTTATATCATTGGAGTTTTGGGGTGGATTTCTTTGTCTCAGGAACCTGCAATATTTAAAATATAGGGGGACATTGCTTTATTAAAACAATTCTTTTAGTTGTCACGGCAACTGGTCTTACATAAATGGTGAAGAGGAGTGTATGTAAAGAGATACGTTAGCTCATGGTGGTAAATCCAGTACTATTTAAACTAACAAGAAAGCACTCTGGGGTTTGTTGTTGCTGTAGTTCATTTTATTCCAGATGATTTTTACAACTTTAGTATTATCCAGGTTCACAATCAAAAACCACAGCACTTGTAGGCTCACAGCTGTGTCAGTTTGACTCTCTCTTATCTATATAAGGTTCTCCATTAGGAAACAGATTTGTCAAAAACGAACACAGAACTATATACTAAAAAGTCAGATGTGGTACTTTGTGATTCTCCACAAAGTATTTTTCTGCTCTTCTTTTCCAAAACTTCACTCAGTCCGATAGGCAGAAACTACAACATTAGGGAGAATGCTGCAGTGACCCCGAGGTGATCTGGTTAACCATTTAATACAAATCGTTAATTTTCTTACAGCTTTGCTGTGTTAAAGGATAGTTGGAAACTTCTGGGGGGGTGTGTATATTATTCTAGGATCAGCATATATAATTTCCAGCACTTATGAGTGGTTAAGGAATAATTCACTAAAGAAGTAGAACCCCAAAGACAAAAGCTGTGCTGACAAAATCTAGGATTTTTTCTCTTTCTCTAGCGATTTAACAGTAGAATAAAAATTAAACAATACTAACATTTCTTTACTGCTCAAAACGTTTGCTACACTTAAGAAAAAAGTGTGTCAAAGAAATGTGCCATAACTAACATGCTAATTCTTTTTATCCTGGTTATATATTGTTCAGTATGATTTCTAAACCTTTCTCCTAATTTTTGCCAGTTGTTTTTAAATCTTTATTCTCATCTGCCTGTAATCATCTCACTTTTCCTTTCCTATTTTACCTTCCTCTTTTTTTCACTTACAGAACTTTCTTTTCCCGCATGCCTAAATTCATTTTCACTTTCTCCCTTACAACTGTATGCTCTGTATGTAGAGTCTCCTGTTTGCAGTGCTATTAGAAGAAGCCCTTTCAAAATATAAAATATTACAAATTCCCTACAGGATGCGATTAGTCCTATTCTAACATAGAGCAAACCAAAGCCGGTAAATTATATATATGGCTGTAGACCCTGCGAATGGTGTTCTTCCACACTGGTTTCCCTCTCTTGCTTACAAGCTGCTCTTTGTTGTGAACAGAAGACTGGGGGTACTTGAAGTATTCTGCATCAGCTAGCTGGTAGACACCAAACAGCACAGAGATTCACACTGTCCTGAACTAATACAATACCCCTCATGGAAGTGTCTCCAAGCCATTTGTTTCATCAGCCTTGAAAGCTTGCAGTTGTAGAGGAGATGACTGAAAAGTGCTATTGGAAGGCAAATACTGCTTCAAACCTCAAACCCGCATCATTGTTTTCTCTTTTTAATTCCGGTTCTCCAAATTTAAGGGGTAGAACCAACTTCTCTTTCATGCCTTCCTGATTGTTGAAAGTAACTCGTGGTAGCTTTGGTGGGTCTAGAAAAGGGGCTGTGATACAGCCTGTGGGGATGGCACTGCGTAACTTCTAGAAATCAGTGTAACTAGTTGCAAGAACAGCAGCGGGCAGCAAAGTTAACAGGGTCTCTGCAGCCTGCCCAGAGGTACCTCACTTAGGTGAGTCAAAAGTGTCATGCCACTATGCCTCCATCATACCTCTCTAACAGTTTTATTTAAATTGAAGTTAAACAATAGGGTGTGTAGACTTTTGCATTTTCAAATGTCAGCAGGTTAGACTCAATGTGCTTTTCCCAGAAACTCATGCAAACATTTTTTTCTTAATCTTTTTCTTGCTGTGTTTAAGTTTGCAGCTGCTGGATTCTGCTTTGAATTTCAAATTCAAAGGCACCCAGACACTCTTTGTGAAATATCACAGAAGCCACTGAACTTCACCTGGCTTTGCAAGGAAGTCTTGTCAAACCACGAGTTTCCCACACTTCCAGTGCGAAACCTTGTGTTAACTCTGAGCTTTTTGCTCCCAGCTCAGACTGGAGTTAGCTTAACTATGAAGGATCACGACCCTTAGGGAACTTCTTCATGAACCTTGGCCTGTTTTCAAGCTTGTAACAGAACTCAGAATTCTTTCCCTGATTTGGGGGCTTTGTAACAAAAGCGAAGGATAACTGTAATCAACATGACTTTTAAATCAGTGGTTTTGGAGATGGGTCATAACCTTTGAACCCAGCATCTGCGCAGTAAGCCTGGCTGGCATCCAGATTTTGGCAGGTTTGTTCAAGATTTGAAAGAGCCGTCCCACCTGTTGTCACAGCAGCGCGGCAGATTGCGAGCCCCACCGCACAGATACAGGACGCCGCGAAATATGTCTGGGAGAAATAGCATCTCCCGTAAAAGACAGAGGGCTGTATTGTGTTGGAAGAGGCAGCCCTCACGTGAGGGCTGGACGGGAGTCGTTTAGCAGCTGGACTCTTCAGACGCGTCTCTCTCAGGGCTTGCTGTAGCACAGTCTGGAGTGGGACCTCCGCCATATGTTAACGGCATGGCACGCGTGCCTGTCCAGCGCAGCTCTCGCTCCGCCGAGGGTACAGGCTGTGATAATTGTTCTCCTCCTGTCCTTTTATATATATACCACAGATCTAGGTGGCCCAAACAAATCACTTGCTGTACCTCTTCCTTGCTGGTAGGGAAAGGGCCTGTGTGCAGCTTGGAAATTTCTCACGTGTAAAAGTGCAGAGCAACGCGATGTTAGTGACCAATGTGTCACAGCCATATAGGAACTGTGGGCTAAATTCTTCCCTTTTCGGAGAAGATCTCTGGGGGGCTCAGAGGAGTTTCCTTTCAACACAATGAGACACACCAGCTTTCTTCCATTTGCTACCAAGAGGTAAAGTTTCAAAATAAGCTTCTCCGGGCTGTTTTTCCAGGTAGCTGGTTCACTCTGCCACCTGCCCGCTGGGAAGGCTCTTGAGGGCCAGCCATTTCTTCCCATTCGGTTGCCTGTTGCATGACCTGACTCATGGAATATCAAGTAGCAGCATCACACTGCAGTGCAAGTCTTCGTAAGAAAAGAGGGAACAGAAAAGTGTTGTTTTAACCTGATCTCTTCTGATATCAGTGTACCGGTGTAATGCCAGTGTTATTATTCCTGACCTCTTTTGTTGGTGTGAATTCTGTACCACAAGTCCCTCAAAATCAGAGCTGCCTTAAAATTAATAATCATTAATATTTTCATTATATAATGAAATTCATAGGAAATTCAGGAAATAGAATTTCATTATTGGCTGAACAAAGAGATAAGGTCAGAGCTCAGGGGAAAAAGGAGAGTTTATGGCCTTTGGAAAAAGGGGCAGGCCACTCAGGAAGATATAAAGGTGTAGTAAAGTTACACAGGGAGAAGATTAGAAAGGCCAAAGCCCAGCTAGAACTTAAGCTGGCCCTGAATGTTAAAAACAAAAAAAAGGATTTCTATAAATATATTAACAGCAAGAGGAGGACTCAGGAGAGCCTCCATCTTCTATTGGATATGGGAGGTAACGTA
>VXAK01025142.1:71001-121621 GCA_013399435.1 Arenaria interpres
TAAGTCTTATGAGGAGAGGCTGAGGGAGCTGGGGTTATTCAGCCTGGAGAAGAGGAGGCTGAGGCGAGACCTTATTGCTCTCTCCAACTCCCTGAAAGAAGGGTGTGGAGAGGCAGGAATTGGCCTCTTCTCCCAAGTCACAGGAGATAGGACAAGAGGAAATGGCCTTAAGTTGCGCCAGGGGAGGTTCAGGTTGGATATTAGGAAAAATTTCTTCACTGGAAGGGTTACCAAGCATTGGAATGGGCTGCCCGGGGAAGTGGTTGAGGCACCATCCCTGGAGATATTCAAAAGACAGGTTGACGTGGTGCTTGGGAATATGGTTTAGTGTTGGTGGGTTTTTTTTGTTGTTGTTGGTTTTTTGATTGTTTGTTTGTTTTGTTTTGTGCTTTTTTTTTCTTCTTTTTTTGTCAGAGTTAGGTTGACGGTTGGACTAGATGATCTTAAAGGTCGCTTCCAACCTTGGTAATTCTGTGATTCTGTCATTATATTATGAAATTCCAGGGTGGTTTTTTTCTAAAAGCTATATCCCCTTTTCAAATATAGCATTAGCCCAGGCTCTTTGCTCATTATGTATCATGAAAGCAAACATAAGCAAAATTCCCTCAGCCATTTTTTATTTATAGGAAGGTGAGAAAAACATAGTCTTTCTGTTGGAGGTTTGGGTTTTGGTTTAGGATTTTTTGTTTTGTTTTTTTCTTGGGAAATAGTGTAAAAATGTCTGAATCTTTAAACCTGAAATTTGGCAGGTACCTAAATCTGTAACAAGTAGCGTGTGCTTTGCAGTTTTTTCCTGAAGATTGGCAAATTTGCTTCTTAGGATACATCAGTTGCTAATACTGTCTGGTGGGCACACAACTGAAAAAAAAAAAAGAAATGTGCTTATTAATTCTTGGGGCATTTTGCTTTTAGCGGCTACGGCATTGCTTTGTTCTGCTTTTGCTATCCCTAGCTAATATCACATGAGATAGATAGTTAAATGCAAATGAAAAGTTATCTGCCGAGACAGAGGTAGGCTCCGTTCTTTAAATGTCCGTTGGCTGATTTTGTTGCAAGTGCTTTAAGAACTGTGCTGAAGACTGTAAGGTTCCTGGAGCTGTAATAGAAAACATTAGCGTCTGGACTTTCAAGGGAAGAATGTGGTTAAGATTATAGCGACTGAGTCACTGTCAATGGGTGGTCCTGAGTCCATATGGCACACAGTAGAGGCAGAAGAGCCTTCGCTCAGCTAGGTGACGAGCTGCGCTCGCCGAGGTGAAAGTGTTGGAAAAGGGCCGCCCTAGGCTATATTTTGCCTCTGCGAGGGTGAAATACGGTGAGGTTGTTTCTTCTCAGTGCAGTTTTGTTTCAACTTTGCTACAAAACAAGATAAAGGGTTTGCTTAGAAGCTCAGTCGTCGCAACGCTACACGCTCCTTTTGGCTTCTTTTCATTCGGCGCATTTTCATTGTTCTGTTAGGCTTTTAATGAGACAGTTACAAAATGTCTGCCTCACTCTGACCGCCATTTTGTAGCCTGATTGTTGGATAATGAAGACTGTGAGAAATAGAAAATAAACAGCGTGGCATGGAGGAGATTTCAAAAGGAGTACAAAATCTGCATGTTTTATTTAGACGCTTAATTGTTGCCGACTGGCTGCATTTAAACAAGCGACTTTACAGTGTCTGGAAGAAAACCAGCTCCCGAATTTGAGGAGCTGACCTTGGGTAGATGCCATCAACTGTTCTTTTCTATTGGCACGACTGTGCTGCTGGCAGGGTCTCCCTGTAGCTGCAGTCGCTCACCCAGCTCTGGAAAAGAACCTGCTTGTGCTGTACTAGGCCACCAAATTACGCCATTTATTCTGAATATTATTTGCAGCCCCTTCAATAACCAAGATCTGATCTAGAATATGTAGGGTATTTAAAAATAAGAACCTTCAATATAGCTGTGATTAAGCTTCTCCCATAGAGCAACACAAAACGTTGTTCAGAAAAAAAAAAGGGGGGGGGGGGGGGTGGTACAAGTTTGCTGAAAGCAAATGAAAAATGCACAGCAAGAATCGAAAGGACACCGTGGAGCTCATACCATGGTCCTGTGGACACGGCACAGACTGTGTGAGGGGTGAAGTTAGTGGCATTTACTTTGTTCCTTTATGAAAAACTCTATTTTGTGTGTATAACGTGGGCAAGGGGGGGTGGGGAACGGCGCTTTACATTCACAGTAGGGTGCAGCTTCAAAGCTGTTTAAAATTCTGCCATATCTTAATGATAATAGTTAATCCCAGTATCAGAACAGTACTTCTATTTTTAAAATGCAATCAATCAATCATTTTAATACATTGCACCCTTAGTGCCAAACACCTCAGAAAACGGTGTGTATGGCAGTAAAAATAAGGCATCTAAAACTCCTTCTGTAGAGTCATTCTTCCTTTCTTTCTCACCCATAACATCTACAATGAAATCTCAAAGCTGCAAGAAAAATGAGAAATTACCTAACAGGGAATAAGTCCTCCAAACAAGACCGACTGCCAGGTAGGGATTGCTGTCATGGACTGAGTAAGGAGGGACAGAGAAATTGCCACACCTCACTGAAGTACTCTCTAGAAATATAGCATGTGCTGTTTTGTTCTTGGGTTTTGGCTTTTGGCTTTTGAGGTGGGAATTGCATACAGATGCTACACTTTCTTTTAAGAGGATTACACTGAAAATTGTTTCTTTCTGTTTTTTTCTCAGGACAGATTCTTATGTCTACCATGCTCTTTCAGAAAGCTGTTCATATAGATGTGATAGGGGCTGTAGGTAATTCAGCTAAAGTTTCTACCTTTGCCACAGTGATTCACACAAAAGCTCGGAAGTCTCTTGTACATATGCTCTTCACCTGCTAAATAAGGATTAATGCTTCCTTATCGTTAGTGCTTATAAATTACTTTGAAGTTCCTCCAATATGCAGCAAATATACCTATCACTGTTGGTAGTGAGAAAAATGTGAACTACATGACTCAGTCATGTTAACAATATATTAACTGGGAGATTTTTAATAGAACTTGAATATAAAAGTATCAGCACCATATTCCAGCAAATAACCAACCACAGGGAAAGCATACATCTGTAAGTATATTACCTATGTGTTTTTTCTCATGAGTGAGCTTTTTCTAGGGTCATTCATTTACTGAGACTGACCCTCACCCATTGTATTCATCAAAGGCTTTGATTTTTTTAAAGGATCAGCAAGAAACAGCGATGTTTTCAGTCATTAAATTGAAAGGACCATCACATTGGACCAAAAGTGCCCAAAATCATCTCATGTGAATCATGAATTAATTTCGAACATTCTTATTGCCTCAACAATAAATAAAAGGGGAAGTTCTGAAAGAGATTTTTGATTCCAGTTGAACAGCAGCCTCCACAAGTAGGTATTTATGTAACAAAAAAATAACTCAATGCAAAGCAAATTTAGTTGAGGTGAAATTGTAGAAAAAGGCGCAAGTGATCTGGACTCAGATCATAGGTTACAGAGATAAGGCATCTGGATTTCCAGTCAATTCTCTGACGGTGTAACTAGGAGTTAATAAGGTTTGTTTTCCTCCTACAGAAGAGCATTTTTTACTCAGTGTCTGAAATCTAGGTTCCTTGGGGGATTAGTAACTGTTTTTCTATTAATTCAAAATAACAACCTTGGAACTACAAGGCAGCTTATGATAGTACTGCCTAACCTTATGCATTCATAACTGCATTACCATATTTTTGTGATTTTTACGTATAAATACATCTTTCCCAGGGACAGCTGCCTCAGCAAGCACAACACAAACATTCATGCCAAGACTTCTTTAAAATGTTTACCACTTTGGTAAGCCATATCTTAGGCAATAACTCGAAGGACTTTTTTTATAGTAGCAATAACAAGGGCTTGTATTCTGTGTTTGTCTAGTCTTCTAGGTCCCCTCCATTACGTGTTTCATTTTAACAGGCAGCAAGTACTTTCTGCTGCTTCCTTGAGATGCATCTGCATTGCTGACATCTGGAAGGCAGCCATATGGGGTTCCACACATCAGTTTTGGAAACACCATTTGCTGGTGGAACGATCCAGAGCAGACACCTCTTCTGGCAGAACTTTATTGCCATCTATTTTTAGTTGAACTCTCATACGTCAGTTCACTGTGCGTGAGCCGCAAGAGCACGGCTTGTAGAGACACACTCCAAGAAGAAAGGACGACTTCTCTGTGTGGTAGTTAAAGTGCTTGGGGGTGGCTTATCTGCACATACCTTCCATGGCCTTCCTCCATCCCATTAGTATAACGTCACAAACTGTATTCAGAGTTGACAAAGAAACTGAAACTGGGACTTGCACTGTCCTTTCTGTTATCCTCATGGCACATGGGAGCCTATAATGAACTTTGGAGGACAATGCTGGCCAGAGAACTCCAGTTCTAAAATAGCAGACATGATGTGCTCTACCAGCAGAGTACACATATGAACAATGCATCCTACAAATGAATAGATTAATAACTTGCTTTTGGCATCGCTCAGCTGAGGTCTGCAGCTTTCCAATAATTCTAAGAAGGGCTGTTGGCTCTTGTTCTGCAAAAAGCCAGGGAAAGGCTGGAGTTTCCCTAAATGCTGTGGCAGTGGAGAGGATAAAACTGTGTAGGTTCCCTGCAAAATTTTGCAGTCTCCATCTCTGCACAGAACTGCCCTTCTGAGGTTTGCAGAAGCAGCTTGTTTTTAGTGAAGTTGGTGCTCATGCCTTTGTAACTTATTGCACATTTAGATAAATTTATATGTATGGTTTTAGCTTATCCTACTTAAATACCTCTGGTATGAAAGACTAAAAGGCCTCTTAGGAGGGTATGTTATTAGTGTATGTTTTGAAATTCATCCTACAGTTCCATGCATTGCTTGGTTGAATGGCAAGAGGACAGACTGTCACCGTGGAGTATATCAGGCATCTGATTCTTTCCTGAGCCTTTTTTGAAAAGGAGATGTTAGATATAGGAAGGGCAAGGCACTCAAAATCTTAAGTTCTATTTGAATAATTAAAATGCCATTTGTGCAAAATGTATCGTATATTTGCCACACAATTGTTTTAAGCTCCAAAACATGTAAAGAACCTCCATGAAAAATCTCATTTTCTTTCCTGAAGGTGCTTGGCCTCATTTTGTAATTGATTTTTTAAATTATTTTTAAGAAAGACCTTTCTCCTCTGAAGGTAGGTGGCAAGTTTTGCAAGCGGTTTGCAAGCAATTAGTTTGCACAGTGTTTGGACACTCAAAAGGACTTTACAGATCAGCAGTGGCTAGGAATGTAAGCTAGTGCCAGGTGAATCACCAGCTTTCATTCCTTTCCCATAGTTAATGTCAAAGGGTCAGAAATGATCAGATCAGTATTTTAAACAAAATTGTAAAAATTGCAGTGCCTGTTATTTCCAGAAGTGAAAAAGCTTGCTAACACTCAGCATCGGCTCTGTTAGGCTGCTTGCGGGGATGACTTTTTACTTGGGTATTTTTTTCCTGATTATTGCTTCTTGACATTACTTTACCAGAGTCATTCATTTAAAAGATGTCAGGGAGGAGACCTCAAACAAATGCCAGTATTTAAAGGTCATTACCATTGTTGCCCTTTGATATTAGACACCTGTTTTCATGTAGCAAGAAGCTTTTTTTGCTTTCCTTTATCAGGTCCCGGTTATGATAACATGTGTAGCTTGAGTAGATATATTTAAGATCTAGTCTGGTATCCAGATACGGGTATAAACCTTTAAAAATTACATTGCATACTGTACCAGTCTTCCTATCTAATCACTTTTGGATAACAGACCATTCTGAGAGCACTTGTGTTATTAGCAAAGATACAAATGAATCATTTGTGTGTTCTCATGCGCCTTATTAAAGCAATCCTATATATTATGTTCCCATCTTACTCTAGAAGTTGGGAAATACTTAGTTTATTATTTATCATGCAGTGCGGATAGTTGAAGTCGTGACAATCCTATTCATCCTTTCTACTTTAATACTTGGTAGTAGGTTATGTTTATGTTAGAAAGATCATAGTTGTTCTTACATGAATTACCAAGTAGGTGAGTGTTATAATTGTTATTCAGAGCTTAGATGATTCATTATTGATAGAAAGTGGTGTTCCGTTCTTAAATGAATGGGCTGTTTGTTTGGAACATTCAGTGTTACAGTTGTCTTTCCGATGACGATGATTTGGGGTTTGGTTTCTTTTTTAGCAACGGAGGATCATTCTAGCAAAAAATATTGGTAATCCACCACCAAACTTTGCAGGCCTCTGGTTTTCTACCAGCCCAACCTTTGGTATAGACGGTATCCAGCTATCTTTGGAGGCAGATTAGCATGCTGCAAAAGGCAAAAGACTGAAATGTCATTAAAGAATTCAGCAAGTCTGACAGACTTTTGTACTGAATCTTTGCTTTTGCAAATTCTCCTTCACGTGAAAATTTTCTGTGAAGGTTTGTTTGCGGTCGTAATTAAAGTTTGTACATTCAAAATGTCTCCTACTGGATAGGCTGTCTGCCCTCTCTGAAATAAATCAGCCACACAGTCCAGCTGACAACAGTGCACTTTCAGTGCCCAGCAACTAGATTAGAGCGCGTTCTGGGTGGTGGGAGGGAGTATAGTACCCCAGTGCATTGATGTGTTCTTGGAGGAAAAACTACTCCACCCTAGAGTTGTTAACGTCCCAGTTTATCATCCGCATTTTTTTAAGAGTCTGTGGCTTTTTTGTTTGTTTTTGTGAAGATGTTTTCTGAGCACTCTTGATGCTGAAAGACATGGAAATTAGGAAACGTGTATATTAACATGTCCACAGCACCGTAAAAAATTCTGGCAAACGTGGATTTGCCAACATAACTAGTATCGAAAAACAATGCATGTACAATATATGGACAAGGAAATATTTAAATGTTAGCAGGGAAACGTTAGCAGGATTTCTTAAGTATTGTGTGTTTAAATATTCGACTTTGATCTTGTATGAATGTTTGGATTTTTTTTTGCTTGTTGTTTTTTCCTCCATGCTTGCTTATGTATTTTAACAGGCTCTGATTTTCTGGCCACAATAGAGCAGACAGAATTACTTGATGTTGAGAACCTTGTTAATTTTATGGCCCATTTTCACATGGAGATCAGCTTTTATTTCCCCTCTCACTCTTTATTCTTGATTCAATTGTCAGTAAGGTTTACTGAGCAAAAACACTGGATGTATTATGGGAAGAAATCTAATCAATGCAGCACCAAGGGACAGTCCTTCAGCGTCCTCCCTAGTGGCTGTGAGCCAGACTAGAGGTTACTACGAGGTTACTCTGTCTGACTTTAGCCAAAATACCCATCTACTTCTGAAAAGGCTGCTGGCAGCCTTGTGCATGTGTAACAGAAGCCTCATTAATATAAGCTCCCAATATATATACACCTGTTACACTAGCCCCCAGCACAGAGCCTGTGTTTCCTATTTTAAACACTTTGCATGTCTGTCTACATTCCCTTCTGTCTGCAGTTGCTCTAGTGTGGTACTGCGGGGCAGCTCCTGTGCAGTATCTCCAGGGAATGCAGAAGGCTAAATAAAGTTGTGGCAGATGTCAGTGGACTTGGCCAAACGCTGTTTTTCAGGTTAGATAGTCTGAAAGATTCATTGACTAATCCAGACTTTCTTACAGAAGGAAGCTCATTAGTAGCCTCTTTAAGTGTTAATTTCTTTAATGGCTGCATCTTTTTCAGGTATTGATGCAGAGAATTGCATGGACATACGTGTGGGAAGTCTTTGATTGGCAAAACTCTGCTCCTCACCTCCCTCCCAAATCCCAACCCTCCTGTTCATGTACTAGCGTTTAACTCCTCTTAGAGTTGAATTCTTGAAAGATTCAGCACTTCCTTAGGGCTGTTACCTGTTTTGGCTCTGAGTTCTAATAAATCATTTGACATCAAAATGACTCTAAGATAAACCTTTCCCCTTTTATGAAATACTTGTTCAGCACATTCCAGAATATGGGTTTACCTCAGAAGTTACATATCTTCTTTGTTTAAGACAAAACAAGGATCAAAAGCAGTACCAGATACAACTGCTGATTCAGCACAGGAACAAAACCTTAGCATACCCGCTGAGCAACGTACTTTCTGGCTACCTACCTTGGTTTTCCTGACCAATGCATTGAGAATCGTGTGTGTTGGTATTTGTTCTCTGCCCTCGATGTATTTTACATGAAAGAGCAGTAAGTTTGCTTCACGTAGCTCCCCAGGAAAGTATGTTGTTCCCTCAGGCAGGTCCAAAGATGCTGCAAAGGGGTGGTGTCCTGAGGCTCTGGCCCAGGAGCCGGCAGCACCCCCTTAGCTGCACACAGATCGGTCCCCGGGGACACCCTTCTGGTAGTTGTGTGACTCCTGTTACATCATGTGTGGAGCACAATTTCTGTAAGCGGGCACATGTGCTATTACAATGACAATTTTCATCACTGTTTTCGTAATGCACAGTTGCTAATGTCTGTGTTTTATTCTTGTTTCCAAAGCCTTTTCCATGGAAATTATCAGCCGGGTATGAATCTTACCACTAGATACGGATGGCTAAGAGTGGGCAGCAGTTCTCCGGGGAAATACGCTGCAGTGAGTCGGAGAAAGGCTGTAGGAACTGCGGTAGCTATACTTCAGTTTCAGCACTTCTCCACCTGCAGTGATGTTCTTCCTGCTCATACTGTGTTGCAGCATTTGATTGTGAATTATTATAGCCTGAGAAGTATGTGGCAATTTCAATATGCATCTATTTTAAACAAAACTTTGAGAAACACAACCTCCTCAGTTAAAAATCTTAAGTACTTAAGAATTAACGGGCTGAACCAGGATCTGTCTGGCCTACTCTCTTGTTTCCAGCAGTGATTAGTAGACTGTAGTTATGGAAGAAATACAAGTGGTGTGTATGGAATAAATAGGCAGAAGTGCTGTGGTGATTCAAGTTAGTCACACTGCTTGTGGATAATCACCCTGGACTACAGTTGCCATAGGCCAGAGCTTACGCTTCAGCTTCTTACGCTGAAACCTGCTATTTGTACGATTGGGTTCACAATACAATATTTTAGCATACGGGCCTGCACAGTGCATCTTGTGAAACACTAGACAGGTCTGGGAGAAGTCCATGTATTTCAGCCGTTTGCAAATGATCTGATTGTGTGAGCATTCAATGACAGCAAATACAAGATTGTTCAAATGCAATCAATAACTAACTTACTCTTCATTATTTTCAGTAACCTGCGTATTTACATAATGGTTTTGATTTGCCTTCGTTGTTTCCATATTACTTCAGCATAAACCCCATTTTTTCAGTCTTTGCAGATGTTTTGAGGACTTAGACTGTAAGAAGCAATTTTCTCCTGTTGGTGCAAGTGGCATCATGTCACAAAAATATGCATTTTGCATAGAAGTGTATTAGTAGAGTTGCACAGTCAGGCTGTGGAGCTTATGGGCATAGGAAATAGCTGTAGTTACCACACCTAGGATGTCTTTTGGCAAATATTAAATTATTCCAAAGAAGATTCATAGCCAACACTTCCTTAAAATGGGATTAGTGGTGCCACTTCATGGAGGTCCTACTTCAGCCTTATCGATTGTTTCAGTAGGCTTCGTCTCCCGGGTGTCAGTCATGTAACTGCATTTGACCGCAAATGCTATTTTATACCTTCATATGTTGTCTTACTTTAACCAAGATTATCTTGAACAGGTGAGGCAGAAATGAGTTACAGTTTTCCAAGATACATTTAGGAGATAGTTTTTTCTTGAAAGTTCAGTGAAGTTCCATAAACTTAAAAAATGTGAGTATCACATCCAGCAAGCTAACACTGAGGACGCTATATTGCTCAAGGAACATTTAGAGCTCAAATCCATTTTCGTTAAATGAGATTCCTATTTCAAGATAGCAAGTATTAGTGAACTATTTTAAAGGAATAAAACCCTGGTTTGGTCATGATGGTAGAGGTAATGGGCAGAATAGGCCTGTATTTCTGGTTTTGATTAGGTTGTTTTTTAACAGTATGTCTCAGTGAGCAAATGCTTTAGTCCCCATGAAACAGAAATGAGCATTTGATTCTTTGACATGAGTGCCATTAGTTGGGTAAGTTCACAATTATTTTGTTTAGTATTCTTAGTAGTTGTTAGTTGGAGCAAGACTTTTTTCTATGGGAAGACAATGAACAAGGAGGTGACTCTTTGGAAGTTTCATGTGATACCTTAGATTATTGAAACCTAGTTGGTATAATCTATGTTAGTATTGTGAGCATGTTTCTGGAAGGAAATGTTTCCCTACAGAGAACCTCTCAGAGTAAGCGCTTTTAATTCTTCGCAGGAATTTGCTGCTGGTTTCAGATCTAGGATTTTCCAACTAAGAAAAGCAAAGATTTTCAGCCCTTGAATCAAGTGGCATACACAGGGATCTTTGAATGTCAGAGAGGAAAAATGTTAAAACTTCTCAAGAAAGAGTAGCCAGCAGTCTGACTGATACAGGGAGAGGGAGGAGGGAAGAAGAACCTGAAAAAGTTGTGAAAATTATCACAGTAGTCTAGTTAAGGGTCACTGGCAATTACAGCTTACTAATGTTTTGCTGCCTGGAGGAAATAATTCATATAGAAGTGAGCCAATGGAGTTCCACTTTCTGGAAGTCAGGTAAAAGGTAGTGTAGACTCAAAGCTACTGCTTTTGGTGGGAAGTTCTCACAAAATACTTGCAGGCTATTGGTCAAGAGGTGAAAAAAACCCCCAGCAATGGGGTTCCAGTCAGTCGTGTTGTTTGGGGAGGGTTTAATCAATTAGAAGGATAATTTTCCATTTCTTTCCTTAAAGTGAACATCCTGCATTGCTGTGAAGTGAACTGTGACTTTTTCATTTTAGTGGACATTATGTGTCAGTTATACAACGTTTGGCATTTTCTATTGCACTTCTGTCATTATGTGTAGGAATTACATTTTAAAAATCATGAGTTAAACCAGCAATCCTGTTGTATTGAAACCTGCCGTGGTAAAAGGGTGGCTTATGCCATTTGCCTTCAAAAATATGTACTCAGGTTAAGTTAAAACAGGTGTATTGATTTCCACTGTCAGCCATTAATCCTTGAGGTTACCTTTAGCACTTTTTGGGTGTGTTGGATTAGTGAGGACCCAACAGCTCTGTGACTTTGGCTGAAACTAGATGTAGATCTGCTTAACTATCCCAGTAATGTAGATATTAAATACAAATGAAGATTATACTCTCTGTTCTAGATATGCATTATCATTAGTTCTCTGGCTCTCAGGCTGTATCACTTTACTGTCTCCAAATACTGTAGTTAACACGCTCCTGCTGTTTTGTCTTCTCTTTTTACTTCTACTCACCACGTTAAAATACAGTTCTTGCTAAAGAAGATCATATTTGTTGCTTGGGGAACAATGTGTCTGATGTTCAATTATGTCCCAATTCAGAACAATACAGAAACACATCTTTAATTTTAATCCCATATTTAACTTAAGTTCTTGAAGCCCTTGAATCATGGGCATAGTGCATTTCAGAAAATGGACACAAGCTTAACATGGGGTTTCTTGTACGTTCTCATGTTTCAACAGAAATATGTCTAGCAACTGCTGCTCTTCTGTGATAAATCCAAGAGTGAGGGTTTTCTTATTAACTCTCTGGAGAAGGAATTTAAGACCCAGTCATGAAAACACTGACGTGACTGAGTAAAGTTCGTCATGTCTAAACATCTGTAGGATTGTAGTCTTCTGTAATAATGGAATAGTGTGAAAACCATGTCTATAAAATGTCAATATGGCACTGTATGAACACATATTCTTTACACAGCTTTAAGGCAGTCAGGTTTGAAGAGTTTCTTTATCTGTCGCATATCTATCCCATCTTGTGTCTGGCCTTTTTTTTTGCCTGTGGGTTCCCATTGGCCACATGTCTGAATGAGGCTAAACATTATTTTTGTGTACATTTTTGTACAGTACCTGTATACTGTTTTAAGGAAAAATATACACATGCGTTTTTCTTCTTTATTAATAAACCGTGTGACAATTTAAAATAAATTCTTTCAGCTGTTCAGAATGGTACACAGATGTACTGGCACATTTCAGAGTAAGTTAAATAGAGAGCAAAGCATTGTGTCACCAAAGGAGCAGAAGAAGAGGAGCTGGTCTCTGACCACTAAAGCAAATTAAAGCAGTGCTAAGATGGTGCCTTTGAGAAAAATAAGCCAGACAATTCTAGTAGTTAGGTGAACTATGGAAGCAGCAACAAAAGAGAGAAAAATCTTACCAAGGGAAAATTGTGGGAGAAGTATAAAGGTATACTGTGGAGTGAAAGGACAATACTGAAACAGCTGGGGAAAAAAATAGAAAATCAGTTTGGTACATAAAGCAAAAAAGGGGAAGGGGCAGGGGGGCAGTGTAAAGCCTTATAAAACCCATAACATTAACATGATGGATACTTCACAGAAAGAGGGGATTGGAATGAGGAGTGAATAGGCATTGATACAAAGACCTGTCTGATATCCATAGGAATACCTGTCTGAAGTCTTCACCTCTCCTTATAGGCCGTGTGGGAAACTCTGATGCTTACTGTGTTTCATTCCAAGGCCAGGTATCTCACAGTGGGTAACCCAAACATAATTTCTAGGATGCTTAAGTCTTTACAGGGCTTTGCTCTTAGACTTGCAGTGAAGAGAATATTCACTTGCATTTAGACTTATTTGGAACAAGATGATCTTTGAGGGCCCTTCCAACCCAAACCGTTCTATGATTTTAGGTGCATGTATAGGTAATTCCTAAGCTGCTGCTATGAAGAAAGAAAAGAGAAAGGCTCCTAAGCAGTTGGTTCAGGGTACCTGTGTTAGATATGCACAGATTTCTCTCTGAAGGACCCTGTGTCTACTGACACTATATATGATTCTATCACCTTAATTTAGACAGTTAGAGTAAGCTGTATCCTCTCTCTGTCTCTTTATCTTCCTATTCTATAAACAAAGGCAATACGTTTTCTACCGTGAGGTTGCGAGGGTAGCATTCAACAGGAGTTGTGAAGCACTTGCATATTATAGTGGTCACAGATGGAGAAGTGCCAAAGTGAGAGGTGTCTTTTGTTGGAGGAGAACAGTATTCCAAGGAGATTTGTTTTCCTGTTGCATATATATAAATTTTAATGACATGGAGAAAAAATAACTTTTCCTCAAAAAACAGCAGCAGAATAAACTGAATAAAGCTAGAAGCGATAAGAAGTGAATAGATTTAGCATGCAGTCTGATGAATAGGCAGAGATCAGTCATAGCATCACTTCTTTGGGATGACCCAGAATAATTTGTCTAGAGCATCTTTTCATGTTCCCCATAGTTCTATCACTCTCACAGCAGAAGAAAACAAAAACTGTCACGTCACCATACTGCCTATATTTTTATATGTAATTAGTGGTTTCTATGTTTTTGATTACAAAGCATATGCAAAGTTATTACTGACACAGATGCATTATCAAAAAATCGTAGTATCACTGGCTACTAAGATTAAACTGCTGAATACTACATTTTATGAATAACTTATATGTGATAGAGTGGTGTACATGCTTGGTTGATTAGCCTGAGCACAGTTAGTCTCTCTGCTACCAGTCGGTATAGTAATTTTAAAAGACTGACAACAAGGTGATATTCAGAAGTAAAGGTTGAAATATTTTTATCTGGTAACTTTTCTTTAAAATTGCTTGGCTATGAAAGTAGAAGAGACTTTTTTACTTGAAGCTTTCAAGGTTTCTGGCAGCTAAACTGAGTAGTGTCAGAAGTCTTAAGCCCTAGTGCTTCCCTGAGGGTAGAGTCGTCCCTCGACAAAGTGCCATTCGTGCCCCACTTACCTTCAATTAAGGCTTTCAAAACAAGTTTGAAGTGGGATACTGGTCCTCTACTGAAGCACATTCTTCACCTGCAGAATAGATTTTGAAAGGCCTGCATTTAATATCTGTGTGTCTTTTTCTCACTTTTTTCCCTTGTAATGATAACATATAAATATTTTTTTTTCTTCTTTCTTTTTTGAAACAGAAAGAATGACTTACTGGGGAACCAAGTTAGAAGATGAAAGAAGTGAAGATTGGTCATCTGTGCAGAGGAAATTACAAGGTATGCATAGCAATAACACTGGAGATTCATTTCTTGCTGGTGCTTAGGTCTTCATGGTAGATTACTTTTGGCAGTAAAGTTCAAAAATAGTCCTCAGAAACCTTGAAAAAGATGTTTTGAAAGGAACTTTCTTCTTCTGTTTGATTGCCAGAGTAAGTAAAGTATTTAAATCTTTATAAATATCTTTAAAATACACCTTTAAGTTCATTACTATGCTGAATTGTAGCTGTATTTCTACAGGTAAATGGCAGTCACATTCATGAGCTTTTTTTTTTGGCAGAGGCCAGTAAAAACAACTCTTTTCCCAACACCAAACTGAAATCTCTCCAGACACTATCAACGGTTATTCCTGAGACTTTAAAATAATAATTTCATGGATTCATTTCAATCACTGTACACTCAATGCAGGAGATGTACCATTTTCTCTTTTCTTTGTCATTTATAACAATTACAAGGAGATGTGCTGGTACCTGTTTTCCACTGCATTTAAAGAATATGTTCTTTCACATTTGCCATCCTGTAGATCTGTAACTTGAGGAATGCAATGCCAGCATTACTAACACCTCATGTCTCTCAAATATTTTCAGTAATGTGACTGAATAATATTTACACGGTGACTGCTAAGAGACTGGCACAAGGCTATATGCGACTTTAGTTCTGAGGTTAAATGTTACTTCAGTGATGCATAAAATTTGTATTGACCATCTGCCCAGCAGTGAATTGAACATTAATGAATAAACCTCATAGTATCACTGTGAGATAGGGAGATACGATATCCATTTAACAAGTGATAAAACTGAGCCCCAAAGGGCTTGTGTAATCATTTCAGGTCATCCAGGAAGTGTATAATAGAGCCAGCAATAAAAGCCAGCTCACCTAACCTGCCATCTTTCCTCTTTGGACATCCTTTTGGTATCATTTTTTGCTATGTTCTGTCATGTGTGGAATGTGTACATCAGCAGCTATACATTCTTTATGCAGTTTTAACCATCAAATTTGCTTGCAAAGTAAATTAAAACACACAGTTAATGTGAACCGTGAATCATGCTCGTCCATAAAGAACAACATGAGACACAATGCAAGAAGGCCAGCATAAACAGCACCAGATGGCCTTCGTAAATTGAGCAAGTTACCACAAAATGCCAAAAGGGAGATCTGTTATTGTGACCTCTCTCTCTATTTTTTTGCATAATGTTGAGAGGAAGACTCTGCAGATCTTTCTGTGATACAGAGAGGAACTGCTGGTATAGGACGATTAATGCTCTTCCCTTTGTAATCTTGCCGAACGTCTCTTTGATTTCCTTTAGTAAATGTCAGGTCACATGTCGGCTGCTTGAATTCTAAAACAGAAGTATAAATCATCTTCTCAAGTGACAGAAACTGTCATTTTTTCTTGCAAAATATTTTTCTAACTATATCTTATGTAACTGGTACAGTTGTTGACATTTTCTTTAAAAGTCCTGTTCGTATGACACCCAAGATTCAGTATGAAGCTACGAACTAGAATAGAGAATCCTTTTGCTTTTGCTTATATGTGTTTCCTTTACCATGAGTTGGAGAGGAATATTATGCATTTCTGAGTCATGCTGTAGAAAAGTATTTTATTTTTAATATCATTAGAATTTTAAAAGAAGGAGAAGGATAACCTTAGCATAGGTGAAATCAAGAGTTAATACACTTCAATTATTGAAAGTGGCGATTAAATTTTGATGGGCTGCTATCACTGATACTTCAAATAAAATGCTGATGTGGTGATGTGGGGAGTGTGGGGACTGAAAGTACTCGACCACACCTCATGTTTTATCGTGCCCAATTCCTGCCCAGTTTAAGGGTGATACTCTAGCATTAATAATCTGCTTTTCCTGTGCTCTTACATGTCCGCAGAAAACTGCTGATGTGTCTTCCTGATGTGTCTTTTAAATCAAACTTATCTAATGTAAGAATTTCTAAAAAAAAAATGGCTGCAGAATGTGGAGCCAATTGGTGTGAAATTCCTGCTGGCAAGGCTTTTGACTTGTGGCTTCTGATAGACCCAGCTGAGACATGAAAAAAAGAACTTTTGCAGGTATTTCAGGTCTGTCTGTGCCAATCTCACCCCAAGGAGCAGTGAATTAAAGTATTTCCAAATTGCTTCAGAAAAATAAGTTCAAGAAACACTGTGTTCCTTCTGAGGGTATGCCACAAGGGTGATCCGGAATGCCAGGAGTTGGTCTTGAGAGTGGATCCATTAATCCTAATTCATCCAAATCCAAATAATTTAGGTAAATTTTAACCAAGCTACCTTTATGGTAGATGCAGCGTATTTTAAGACACCTTTAAGAATTTGAAGGTAGATTAAGATGTCCGTATTGACATTGTCTTAATCTGTCACAACCAGGATCTGAATTGTTCAGTTAAGTATTCCGTTGCTATCAAAGAACATTGCTGAGTTTAGGAAGGGAAGGCAGATCTTGATCTAAATATCTCTGCTTTATAATGAGATACTGCATAATAATAACCTGCACCGCAAACAGTTGAACTCAACACAGACACACGTTAGAGGGGGCACTTGTCTCGGTTTAAAAAAAGAGTGAAAAGTGCCCTCCTCGTTGCTGTGACTGCCCTGAAACCCAGACTCCCCACAGAGTTTAGAGCAACATACCCTGGCATCTGTGGTATCTCATGATTGTGAGTTTGGGGTTTGTAGAAACACAGTTCCCTTCTTATCAAAGCCAGGAGTGGGAGATAGGTCCCCTGGAAACAGATTCCCTTTGTCAGTCTACATACTTATATGATCTTCTCACTGTTTATCAAAGCTGGTTCAGGACATTACAGATTTGTTCTCCTCAGCTCATAGAAACAGGAACATAATATTTTACAGGTGTGGAAGTGAAGCACAGACGTGAATACTTTAAGATGTATAGCCTCAACAGTTGAGGCCGGATATTTAAAAGCATTCAGCATGGGTCAGCTCATCTTGTAATGTTTGCAGGGTTGCAGTTTGCCTTTGAGACTCTGACTAGTTATTTTAGCATCTAAACCAGCCAGAAGAGCTGAACTTACTTTTCTGAAAACCTGACCAAAAAATTTGTCCGAGATCATGAAGGAAATATCTGGTACAGTTGTGAAATTAATCCAGCTCACTCAAATTTCTGCATACCCAAAGGACCTTCCTCCCTCTCACCTTACTCTCTTCTCTGTTCCAAAGATTTCTTTTGCTGAGTTTTTGGAAGACAATGCAGCTCTTCTGTGAACTGTTCTTACTACATCTTTCTTTCTCTTGCTACAAGCTTAATAGAGGGGGACTCTCAACAGTGCTGTCAGAAAGTCCTGTAGTGCACATCGGAGAATACTGGGTCCTGAACCCTAAGGTCTCCAAAGGCCTACTGGATGATCTCCTTTTAAGACTTCTGTTGGTACCAGTTATCTCAAATTACAAACCACCGGCAGGCCTCAGAAATCTGCAAGAGTGGGTCTCCCTAGTTGATATATATCTCAGAAGATCTGCAAAGAAAAGGAGGATGATTAAAGTTTATGGCTTGAGCGAGACGAAGTCAGAGGGAACATTTCCCAGTGTTCTTTTATGAGGTTTTTTTAAAGCAAAAATATTTTTCACTGACAGGCCTTTCTAATGATTGAATACACTGTGAGTTCTGTGTTCACAAGACGGCCTAGAGAAACACGCTTTTATTTTCTGCTGGAAGACTGCAGTCTTCAGCGCTCTCAATATTAAGATCGTTGGAGCCAGGGTTCCCTGCTGATGTTACTGAAATGAACTTTAATCAATCTTGAAAAAAGACTTTAATAACCTGAATTATGGCCCCCAGTGCTAGATTTTGGACAAGAGAGTGAGCCTAGCAGTATTGATTTTCTCATGCTCAGCAGTTTTTCTGGTATTTTTGCTACTTGTTAGCAATGTATATTTTAATAAAACCTCAGTTTATGAAGAGCCTTTTCCCAGCAATCTTTATGTGTTTAAGTGGAACGTTTTTACATCATTTCACATATTTTTTTTCTCATTTTCAAGCAAATGCATGTCTTGAGGAAGATTCCAGATTCCAAAACTAGTCTGAAAACGGAAGCTTTCTTTCCTCTCTAATTATGACACAGCTCTTGTCAGTCCCACCAGATGGGGAAGATGAGGCAGAAAGTAGCACGGACAGTCAACCAATTTTATTCTTTCATTTTCACTTTTTCTGTGAGGAGGCAAATGCTTCTTTTGACTCAACACAGCACTTTTAAGTCCTGGACTGTATGTTTAGAAGAACTTAGAATTTATTTCAATGAGAGAATTCAGAGCCTTTGTGAGAGAACAGCAATATCTGCAAGGGATTGCCTTCATTTTGGGCCAGGAAATCCAATGGAGAGTCCACAGGAGCAGTTTACTGTTCATATGTGAAGAAAGATGAGAAGGGGAGCGCAAATGAACAATGTTGCTAATATTTCTCTAGGTTTGTGTCCTAACAATGTAAATTACAGCAGAGTCCACAGGTGGCATCTTGTATGTAGCCTGCAGCCTTCTGACTGAAGGTGACCTGTGGTTTGATGGGTTGTCTCTCCATGAGTAAGTTGTTATTGAGCAGACCACTAATGCTTCTCCGCAGCACTATTGCCATACCTTTATAGGGACTGCTAAATGATGTGGTATGTACCACAGGGACCACTGTCCAGAGGAAAGTGCTGTCAAAGACTGAGAGGGGGTTAACCACAAAATATTTACCATTTTAGTTTGCACTGAAAAAAAAACATAGCTGAAAACAGGATTTTCCTTTAGTGCTCTCCGTGTATTGTAGTTTTACATTGGCTGCAGAAAGGGTTCTGTACAGTGTTGATTCTCCAAAGCAGATGACAAACAATGATTAACCAGTTCCTTTCAACAGCTCATTAATGAGCAGTAACCAACTGGTTACTCATATTGAATTAAGATTTTTTAAAAATCATGTAGTTATGAGCATAAATGTTTTCATCCAAATCTAAACTTTCCCAGAATAGTGTACTTGGGGCTGGATGTCTTTCTTCAAGCTTATTCCTAGTGGCAGAGGATATAAAAAAGCAAATGATAGTAGAATATGATTATAGTTCTTAATGTAATTTAAAGTTATTCCATTGTAAGTGAAATACTGATGTATAAGGGCAGGCCCTCTGAACCACACGCATTTACAAGCCTGCCCTACACAAAAGTGTCTTGTATGCTGCTGTTGAGACTTGCTATCTTGTCTAAAGCTTCTTTGAGTGGAAGTGCTTCTCTAGCAGTAGTATGAAGGATTTTAGATTTATGGCATTAAGAGCTAATGGGAAGCACATTTGCTGGACATTCACATTCCTAAGCTGTTTTACTCGTGGTACTGTGAGACCAAGTGAGGCCTAGGATAGATAAGCTTTCAAATTAAAAAAAAAAAANTAATAGTGATAATTTGAGAAATGGTATATATACTGCCATCAGTGAGATGATAATGAAGCAGGCTGGGGGCCAACTGTCTAGGAAGCAGCTCTGTAGAACAGGATCTGGGGTGTCCTGGTGTACAAGTTGACGTCAGCCAGCCATGTGCCCTTCCGGCAAAGTGCCAGCTGCATCCTGGCCTGCATTAGCAAAGCTATAGCCAGCAGCTCTATCAGACCGATCCTCCCCTCTTTATAGCACTTGTGAGACTGCGTTTAGAGTATCGACTCCAATTTGGGCCACCCTACTACAAAAAAGATACTGCCATGCTGGCACGAGTCTTGTGGAAGGCCACCAATCTAGCCAGGGCTGGAGCTCATGGTAAGCAAGGAGAAGCTGAGAGAGCTGGGTCTGCCCAGGCTGGATAAAGAAAGACAAAGGGGAGAACTTATTGCTGTCTGCAGCTACCTGATCACAGGGGAAGGAGAAAATGGAGCCTGCCTCTTCTCAGAGTGCACGGGAATAGAATGAGGGCCAACAGCCACGAGTTGGAATATGAAAAATTCCAGTCAGATAGAAGGAAAATCTTTCTACCAAAGAGAGGTCAAGCACTGGAACAGGTGCCCAGAGAGGTTGTGGGCACCTTGGAGGTGTCCAAGATTCAACTGGATACGTGCCTGAGCAACCTGATCTAATTAGACCTGCTTTGAGCAGCAGGTTGGACTGGATGCTTCCAAAGGTCCCCTCTGACCTGAATTAATCTGTGGTTCTTTCATTCTATCATAATAAAGACTAAAACAAGAACAATATTGCAGACTTGGACCACTGGAAGATCAAAAAGGAACAACTTGTTGAAAATTAGAGTGGAATTAATAACATTGTATATCGGACCAATTCACCTTCTGGCATCAAGAGTCAGGGGCTTGTGTAATGAGTAGTTGCCTCTACACTTCTCCTGGATGGTTCTGCCTAAAGGAAATCGCAGCTTCATTGAAGTCAGATGACAAAATTCTCATTGACTTCACAAGGCTCTGAATTCTGTCAACTTAAATGGAGATCACAGAAGGGTTCTTTAAAGTTAGATAATGGTTTTAATTTGGGGAAAACTTTAGAGAATAGTTTTCGGGTTTTCTGAACGTGTATTTCACAACCATCAGATTCCTTTAGCATATACGGATTAAGTTATGCTAGTATTGGAAGCAAAAAGCCAGTATTCCTCTCTCAGCTTTGTACCTGTGTTCCTGTAAGCACAAGTATCTAATTGAGTTGCTTAAAAAAGGAGGGAAAACTGGAGGGAAGGAAAGTTTCCTTCCTAGGATCCCCACGTTAGAAAGTATTTCAAAGCTTTGAAAACTGATGGCCAGCTCTGACATTTAGAAAGCACATCTTATAAAGAAAAACTATGTAAAAAGTTGAAACCTTATCATGTGGTATACCCTGAAAATGCTTGCTTTTTACAACTGCGATAAAACATATAAAATGCAGTATAAATATATAGTGCAGTTATTAGGGCATATGTTCCTTCACTGCATTTCTGAAAAGGGGGAAGGATTTTTAACATTGCTTTGGCTGGCTTTATGAAATGGCACTTGTCAGCAGAGTGTATATGGCCCTGTTACTGTTATGTTTATATGATATAAAATGTTCAGGGTATGTTTCCTCCTCTTATCCAAATGGCCTGTTCTACTTTATGATGTTGCATATACTATTGATTACAATATTTTTAGTTGTGTGGCGTATGTGTGAGTACAGATAATGATATATTCACACTGGAGTCTACTTGGCCTGTAAAAATTTTACGCAATTCTGCGGAAAAGTTACAGTTATTAGAGAACCATTTTGGAAATGAAAGTGCGTGTTTCAGCAGCCCAGCCTTGATCCTTTAAGGCAGTCAGTGTTTTGGATGAGTGCTGGTGTACATGTAATTATGAATTTAGAATGGTCCAGAAATTATTTAAGAACAAAAATACCTCCAATGTAGAGGTTAATATCTTGTGAATAATGGCTAAAGAATGATTTGGTAATTTTCTACCCTAATGTTCACAATACACTCTTCCATAAGAATAGTTTGGATCTAAGGAGTGCCTATTGGCATGTTATTGCAAATTCCAGTGTTTGGCATTTGTTGTGATTTTATAGTAATACTAACAATATATTTTTATGTCTTCCCGTCATGAATTTTAGCCCTCAGAACTTGTTTTCTTTGTAGCATTTTCCCTGTAATCGGCAGGGATTTTTACATATTTGCAGAGAATCTGACATAATACATTACTCAGTAGCTAAAGCATTAAAAAGCAAGAAGCATAAGACTTGCGATTCTGAGCAATGATAATACCGCTTTTATGATTTAGGAAGCTTTTTTTTAATGGAACATTTATATGCTTGTATGTGAATCCATTACATGACATACACCGTGGTTAGCAACAGCTTTTGTGTGTCATGGCTCAGGTTCCTATACACGCCTGACAGTATGTATATTCATGAGATTCATGACATTTTCCTGCATCTGCTCTTATAACAGATTTCGTTTCAAAGCGGCACTTCATTGATGTAGTACACTGACGCATTTTACGTATAATTGCTTTTCATCTGGTTGTATGATTGTTTTGTGACACCTAGTGGATAAATTGATAGTAGTGCCGATTTGAATTTCCGGGGTTTTTTTTAGATTCTCTTGATAGGCATTCTGGCCTGGAAGCTCAATTCACATTACAAACACATAAGCTCTCCTGCTTTCTTACTTTCTCTACTTTTTTTTTTTTCTCTATAACCTTGCTCATGGAATAACTTGCTCATAGCCAGGTGAACAAATACCCAACAGCAGACTTGAGGAAATTCCAAGAGTCCCAAAATAATGCAAGTTAGTAAAAGTCTGACAATTTCATGACATTGTTTAGTCAGAATCCCAACATTTGGAGCGTGTGATCTTCACACATCAACATTTTCTACTGCATCAACTTTTCTGTTGTGTGCTTCAAACATGCATTTCCCTTAGGGAATACACTACATAAAGTTATAAAGCGCTACTTATGCTTACTGCCCTATGAGGACTCTTAGAAATACCCGTTCCTTTGCTGTTCTTAGAGAATGAAATCTGATAAATAATTAAAATATTATTCTATACACACAAGAATGTTTTCAGAATATTTACATCAAGAAACACAGTTTAGAAATGCCTAAAATACATGACCTACTTTCACAACTAAGATGTATCTTGTGAAGTATATCTTAATTTACATGTCATGGATTCTGTGCCTGAAGCTTATTTCAAAGACATTTCTCCTACAGGAGAATGTTTAAATACTGTCCAATATGTTAGCTATAAATGCTGTAAGATAAAAAAGTAGGTATTTTTATATTACTTTATTTTTTATGTCGGTAAGTGGAGGGGAATTAATTATTCAGTTGCGCCAAGTCTGCTTGCTGTATTGCTGGGTTGATACTATTAGTGTGCATGTTTCTGTCTTCAGAGAAGGTATAATATGCTCCTCGCCCGACAGGTTTTAATTTCTGAAGTCTTCTGGTATCCCAGAGCAGGTGCAGAACAATAGCTTACATGATAGCTAAGATAAGGTTTTAGTAGTTTTTAAGTAGGGGCTAAAAGGAACTATAGGCACATGAATTTGGAGATAATGGATTATTTATTTTTCATTTGTGAGGAACTGGAATGGAGTTGTGCAGAGGACATAAAGAAATTGATTTTAAAGACTGTCTTCAAAATTTTAGGGTTCAGATTGTCACTCTTCAGAGAAAATGTGTTGCATTTCCACTCCCAAGGGGCTTCAAAATCAGAAAATGTAATACTAAACTGTGTCTTTAATACCAGCTGACAAGGCGCCCTTTTCCTGTGCTTTTCCTAGTTGCTCATCCTAATAGTTCTCTTGTGACTTTCGTTTATGTAAAATTAGGGCCTGTGGCAGCAGCATCATGGAATGGTGTCCAGAATAACGGACACAAAGAGTTTAACACACCACCGAGCTCTGGCATAGGTTTGCTCGCTCTCTTCCACCTGAAGCCCTGCTTTAACTCCATTAATGAACATTTAACCTGTGAAAGCTTTAGTCTCAGGTAAAAAGACTTGCACTGGAGTAAATCTCTGGAGAGCCCCGGTCACCTGAGAAAACCAAAGATGGGGCAGAGGGAGCCGGAGCAGGCTCCCTGTGTGTCTGTCCACCCGAACTCTTCGCCTGTAATTCGTGAGGAGCAGCTCCCTGTGCCATATCGCAATATTGGTGTCACCACCCCGGTCACCCCCAGCACTCCAAAAGCCTTCTCCCTCTCCCTGCAAATGGGCAAATCGGGCCCTTGCAATGAAAACAGCAATTTTCAGTGGTTTCCCTCTACCCCCTCACTTTTTTAAGACTTGTGGGATGTAAACCTGGTGTGGGTCTCAGACCAGGCTTGGCATTGGATGGCTAATGAGGCTGGTAATCTAATTAGCTCCTGCAGTGAGCGTATGTTTAAGCCTTCTTTTCAGTGTCTTTATTGTCCCCGCAGCATGGAGTGCTCCAAATGGAAAACAACTGATCAGAGCAGAGGCAAAGTAATTGCGGCAAAAGCACATGTGTATATTTTTTTTAATCATAACACAACTTGGGACAGTATCAAAGGGTGGTAACTAAGCCGTTACTGTGAGATCCATTGGCTGGTGACCGAAGAGAAGCAATAGCTAAACGAGAAAATAATCTCAATAATTAGCAGTGTTGTTAGCATCAAATCCATGGAGGTCCCCAGGAGCGAGAGGTATTCAAGAGGCAGGGCCCAGCTGGGGCTCCAGGAGGGTGGCAGAGGAAGGGGACGCGGGCAGGACATGATCCAGGGAGGCACTGCACCTCCAGAGGCAGGCACGCCACCCTGGCTGCAGGCTGTCCCTTGGCTGGTGGAGGCCTTGCACTGTCCACTGATGTGCCCAACAGGGACACGAAAACGTCTGACAGGGTCAATGGAAATGCTTGCTCTTGCAAATAGGCTTTTTGGATCAGGTCTGTAGAATCATAGAATCATTTTAAAATCATTGAGTCCACCCGTTAACCTGGCACTGCCAATTCCCCACTAAACCATGTCCCTCAGCTCTACATCTACATGTCTTTTAAGTACCTCCAGGGATGGTGACTCAACTACTTCCCTGGGCAGTCAGTTTCCAATGCTTGATAACCCTTTCTGTAAAGAAATTTTTCCCAATATCCATCCTAGACCACTCCTGGTGCAACTTGTTGCCCTTCTCTATACATGCTCCAGCACCTTATTGTCCCTTCAGAGTGAGGGGCCCGAAACCGAACACAGTACTTGAGGTGCAGCCTCACCTATAGCCTCATCTCCTTCCCCCCCGCCAAAAAAGTAACCAGAAATAAACAGCCCGCTGCAGTGTTGGTTTGCAGGGCCTGTACAAGTATTTTCCCTGTGTTACTGTATGTGAGCTTCCAGGCTTCTGCTTTTTAACTGTCAGATTGAACAAGCCCAGTGTCTTGAGCCAAAATGCAGTCCAGACCTCAAAACATCATTCTGAAATGGAAATGGATTTTAAGCTTTTAACAACATTTTAAAACAAACATCGTACATAGATTGGTGATTTTATGCCAGCTTTTCGTGTAATGCTATCCACGATTTCAAATGCTACGGGTCTAAAGTGATCATGACAAATGAACGGTTTGTAAAGGATGGATTTTGCTTGTCTGTTGTAATACAAAGCTTATTCTGCATTAGCACTTGAGTAACTTTATCCTGTTTGTGGTGATGGCAAATATAAGTGAGCATTGATGTAAATACAAAATTTTAGTCTAAATCCATGTAACGCTGGGTTATTTAGACCCCTGCTCTAGTCTCGGGTCCCAGACTACTAATTTCTTCACTCCGGCCTGTCAGCTGCTTGGTCTCACTGAAGGCTAAAATTTAAAATTAAAGCCTTATAGGTCAAAGGGCAGAAGAGATTTTCCTACCAACTAGAATTATTGATGCAGCTGCATTTCTGCAAAATGAATTTTAGTTTCTTGCTGAGGCTTAGAACATATCCTGACAGACATTCCCTCCTGGTGCTTAATTAAGTTAGGACTTGCACATACTGGTTTATTGCATTTCTTTTAAAAAGGAAAACTGTTTCCAAGGATTTAAATTCCTCGCAGAGTGAAAATACAGCTTTCCCAAGAAGAAATTTGTGGGTTGAGATTGGGGATGGTCGTTTTTAAGAAGATGTCAGATTAAGATTGTTTTCACAATCTTGTGACTCCGGTTGAGGTTGTTTTCCTAGCTTACATAAGGAACTGGAATAAATAACATTTCCTATCAGTGCTACCACATAGGTTAGGTGTGATACTGTATGAATTGCACATATTAAAAAAGCCGAATCTGGTTGACTTAGAAGTCGGATGGCTTATTTAAAATGCCCCGTGTGGTACCGTCTTTTTCCATAAAAATTCACTTAAAAACATTACTCAAGTAATTGCTTGTGGGATGGCTGAATATTTAGCTAGAGAGATTGGAAGACGGTGATCCTGACTGTTCTCTGCATCAGTGATTGTGCCCAGTTGCATTTTTTATTTTCATGGGGCTCAAGGAGAAGTGGAAAAGGCTAAGTTTTTAAGAGTTGGGCATCACATATCAAATCAAAGATAAGGGTGCTCAATTGAAGTGTCCAATTTTGTGGTCAGAGATGTCAGGCAAATCCGGTTGATGCCAGCTGAGTTACATGAGATCAGCTCTTCCAAAATAAGTGAATATCGACATCCTAAAACTAATGAATATTTGGGGGGGTTGTCATTAATATTTAACTTTTGTGTCAACTGCATGAATACAATCTGCAGTAGAACATGGAGATAAATTATGAGTGCTAGAGAAATGCTTACTGAAGTAAGGTGTTATATGCCCCTTCTATTCTTGCTGTCTCTGACAAGAGAAAATAAAACTGACACGTTTTCTTAGCTCTTTTCTTAACAAGAAACAATCCCTAATTTGTCACAGCTTCATCTCTTTTTACTGCAGACACTCATCTCCCAGATATCCAGCCTTTGCCTTTTTGCTTTTATGCATGGTGAGACATCAAGACTACCTGTAACGTTTGTTTTTCTTGAGAAGTGCCTCACTTGCCCCCGGTGGATTTGCCATTTCCACACAGGTTTCATCTCCCCTGGACGCTGGCCTCACCCCGATTTCTGGGCACTGGTGTCTGGTAATCGTCACTTCTGCCATGGAGAGCTCGGGAACGCAGCCCAGCGTGAGTCCCTGCTGCTGCTGCTGCTGCTGCTGCTGCTGCTGCTGCTGCTCTCGCAGCCCTGCGTGTCGCGCCTGGCAGCCATCTTAGACCTGGGCAGAGAGCCCATCGGGGCGAACGCAGCAGACCCGGCTGGGAAGTAAGTAGACGGAAAGATGACGCTAGGAAAACACGGAAGAGAAATATTTTAAGTCCTACAAAACAAATAGCTCCTAGTGCACTGAACAGTTCTGTGTTCCTTTTGGCGTTTATTTAAAGAAAAAAAAAAATGTATCTCCTTAAGTATTTATTTGCTTAAGAATACGAGTGCAACATACAAAGCAGCAAGTGATTAGCCCTGGTTTAATTCATCTCTTTGTGGAAGCTTTGAGAGATTCTGAGTGTTCATCATTCTCTTGAATACTAGTGTTTATGGCTTTTTAGCATTCAGAGTATTACATAAGCAGAGCTCAGAAGTAAATGCAAGAGAAAAAATAAAAGTGTTGCCAGTGTAGGTACTGCAGTTCGCATAAGCAGAAGACATAATCCCACATCCAAGAAAATTGAGGTGGTGTTTTTGATGGAAAACTGTCTTTTTCCTAATGCATTCCTTTTTGAAGCATCTGTTGAACATTCAAGGCATTTTATAGCAGTAAGGCTATGAATGCCTAACGTATATGTATAGAACATGTCTATGAAGTTGCAGAACACCTTTGATGTGTACTCAGCACCGACTCCTTGTCTTTACTGCTAGTCTGATCTCTCTTTACATCCATTCAGTAGGTTAAAGCAGCTACCATTCAGCGCATCCCATTTTTTGGATACCATTGTAAACCTTTTCTGAAACGTGCTACATGAGTGGCCATTTCTGTGGAGGAATTTCCTTGACTTTTGCATGAATCCACGTGAGAGTTAGGAAGCTTGTTTGCAGGTCTGGGCTGGTAGTCAGGCTACAGCATGTGAGATGGAATTATTTAAGCTAATATATTTGTATATGTTTTTACATTCTGTTGCCTTTTTTTCCCCTCATACACAAAATGGTCAAGATCTTAGGAACATACATAAGCTATTGCAGATTTCAGAGACATTTAGCCACAGACTTCTGACTCATTTCACAGCTGCTCCTTTTTCTCAAATATTTGCAAACGGTTAGATAAAGACAATTGTTTCAGTGAATATTTAAAATTATTTATTGAATAAAACCATGTTACAGTACCTATGATGTAACAAAAAAGTAGACAGAGGTGAACAAAAATTATTTAACTGATGTAGTAGAATTACTGCTCAATGCAAGTAGTCATTGGCTCCTAAATTCATTTCTGATATATAAGATGTCTAAGGATCCAAAAGTGTTGACTTTAACTTTTGCGCTCCACAATTTGTGGTGTATTGGACTTTCTTCAAAGCCATTAAGGCCAAGTGAAGGTGTATGAATTGTTCCCCTTCTTAAAAGAAGTCTCCTAATGACTTTGAGGAAAATGTTTCCAGGTAAAACTGTGAAAAGGGTTTGTAGAAACCAGAACAGCGCACCTGACTGTTATAGCACCAAGTAACCTCATTGATGAACAAACATCACAGCCAAAGTTGATCACCCATTTGAACATTATCACAAAGGTAGAGGGTGATAAATTTGATTTCTTAGTTACATTCTGGCTATACGAATGCCTGGTTAAAGGTATTACAAAGTTCATGTACGCAGGCTAATGTTCTTTAGCCAGCTGAGAAAGACAAACGCTTGTACATGGAACTGTCTAGAGCAGGAGCCTAACTGAGTAAAATTTTAGAAAAACCTGTGCCTGCCCACTGAACGTAGGATAAGGCTGTAGAGGCTTGGTCCTGTGGGTGTTGCCCATTGTGCCTGCCCGAAGTTCTGGCAGAATCTGTCCTGTATTATTAAGTTACAGTGAAGTTTCACAACTGGGGAAAGAGCTGTCGATTGCCATTTCGGAAGCCGCTGTATTTCAGTGGTGGGTGAGATCACACTATATGTCTTACTTCACAGGAGTCACAGAATTTGTTTGTAGAATACTTTTTACTTCTTGAAGGATGCAAGTGTATGAAGGCATTTTTGTTATATTTATTTAAAAATATACTTTAAAGTATTATGTGTCCAGTTTGTTGTATGTAGGTCACAGGAAATTGAATCCTTCCCTCCACCAAATAATTTCTGTCTGAAATCTCCAGAAAAATTACCTGCCATAGCACTGCGCTGTCACAGCCCTGTCCTGGAAGGGTGATGTAGCAGTTCAAATTCCTGCCCAAGGCCTGATCCAGGGAGTGTTGAATTCAGTCAAAAATTTTCCCTTGGCCTCAGCATCCAGGGTAGCAGAACCTCAGCCATTTCCCACACAACTGCTCTTGCCAGAAAATGTTTGTGACGTTTTTCATAGTTAATAAATAGTCTGTAGGAGCGGAGCAGTGACTGTTCGCCACTTTGGAAGTGAGAAGGTAATCATTATATGGAGACATGTTGGAAACCACTGATCTGGCCTGCATCCAGACCCTCAGCCTTACCTTGTCGCCACCCTCTGAGCCATCTCTTTGCCCCAGAGTAGTCACGGTGCGTCACCTCAAGCCTGCACCTGGGGCATTTACCTTCCTCCTGGGACCCCAGTGAGGTTTTGCATTTGTAAGTCATTCTGAGTTTTTTGGGTGGAGGGTGCTTTGAAATCACAAAGTGCTTGGTCTATTTTGTGCAGGCATCTGTTAATTAATAAGGCTTTTAATTATATAGCAACACAACTTTAAAACCGTCCTCTTTCCTACTACATCATAGAAACAGCGGACTTGGCCCTGTGCCTTTTTAAAAGTGACTGCTGATGTATGTATTAACATCAGTTCCAAGACATTTTTCAGTGAGCGGTGAGAGTTGGAATATGGAAATGTCATATTTTTCCTAGTATTAAACAGTTGTTAAACTAGAAACATAACTCTTGCCAGATAGTTATTTTGTATGCATGTCGTCTTCATAGGAAGAAAATGAACATGCATTTTCCTTTCATTAAGTATTTTAAAGTTCATCCTTATTTGGTGATCTAGTCAATTAAAATAAGTTCATGAGCAGCTTGTGAGAGCAGAAGACTAATTAATTTTAGGTGTTGCATAAAGCACGTTCTTTCCCGTTTTTGTCTGGTAATGGGTACTACTAATACCCATAATAATAGATCTTATAGAAAATAGTATTACACAAAGTTTGTGATACTTCACAATTAATTATCTCAATATCTTTGTGAATTAAAAATCTTTTTATGGGAACATACACATTAAGGCAACATTATATAAGAACATGGGTGAACATATTCCAAACTCCCACCTAGCATTGCACATAAAAGTGAAGTCAAGACATGTTAAAGATAGGCAGGCAATGTAAATCTCTAGAACATACTCCAAACATACTTTGGCTTTCCACATTTCTGTCTCCTAGAGGCACTGGAATCAGCCGTAAGAGTAGGATCTTCAGCCAGAATACACCTAAACACCTCAGGGGGTGGAGGTGTTTAGGTCTGTGGGGTATTTCAGGCTTTTCATTACTGGGGACACATCCTTTTTATGCCAGCTTGGTTCTTTGGACTGTTTTCACTGGACCATCCAGCATAAAGAGCTGCCACACTGAAAGCTTAAGTTGTTTTTATTCTTCCACTATAAAGCAAATGCATATACAAAAGTCTCACTTTGAAGTAAATCACACAATGCACAGCATTCCTCCAATTCGGTTATGTAACACTGTTATATTTATATAAGGAGAGGGTATTTTACACTGAAAGCACTTTCTGTGAGGTGACTGCACAATACACAGGTACCCACCCAGAACTGCTAAAATTCACTGACTTCTGCGCAGAATTTTAGCCAATGCTTCAATACAAATTCTAGGCTTTTGGGAAAAATACTGAGATCTCTGACTGCATGCATAAAGACGATTTTTTTTTTTTTAATATTTTATCTAAAAACCAGAGGTGCAGGGAAGGGGTTTTTTTTCAGAGGATTATTCAGAAAATAATTGACCTTGGCAAAAAGCTGGCACTCAGAAAATGTAGACATTTAGAACACTTAAGTACATAGAGAAAACTATCATGCTTTCTACTGCAGAGCTTTCCAAATGGGTTTCTTTGATAGTGGTTAGAGAGCAGCTTCTGCTACCAATTTTTACCATTTACATTAATGAGATGTTGAAATCTCTCATGCTACTCTTTATGTATATTACACAGAGAACATCTTAATGTATATCCTCTTTGGCCTACAAGGGCGTTAATGTTACAAGATGTGAAATCTGGAGCTGTACAGTATTTCTTCCAATAAAGTGGTTTCAGCACGGACGAATTACAGCATTCCTATTTTGTGCAACAAATATGCACCATGTACAGCTCACAGTAACCACTAACCTCTTTCTACATGTGGTCTCAGTCCACTACAGTGAAATGATCTTTGAAGTTAACAGTGTAACATTGCCTTTTATAGTTTAACACATTGATACCTAATTTGATCAGACATCTGTATTCTCCTTCCTTCTCTGCTTCCTTTGACAGTGTGTTTGTTCCTTAAAGGTGAAGTAGCTGATACCTCCCTCTGCCTGTCTCTGCAGTGCTCTTAAGTCAATCTCAAAAAATACCATTTCTTTTTTCACTATACTTTGTCTCTTGCTGCTCTCTTTGAAATTGGGGATTGCTGTGGGCCATGGAATACTCGTGGTAGTAACAACCGAGTGAAAAAGATGGTGCTGTGCATGGTTCTCCTTGAGAAAATCTACAGAGATGCTGTCCTCTGCTTTTGCACGTGCTGTCTCTCACTTTATAATTGGTTCGGTATGCAGTGAAGTGAAATTGATATGTATGTGTTTTCTCTTGCTCCTCTCTTTTGAGGTCTCTTTATCGATTATAAAGCAGTGGAAGATCCCTTCAGTTGCCCTGAAACGGGAACCACCACCTTTGGGGTGAGATCTCCTTAATAGTGAAACATCGCTTTAGTTTCTCTGGGTATGGATGATGCATGTGTCCTTTATTGTTTTCTTTAGTTTAATGTTAACAGAAAGTAAATTAACTGATCAATTTAGGGCATTTGCTTTGAATGTTTCCTTAGTTATTAAAGCATTATTTATATTATAGTATAGACTGGTATTGCAGCTACTTCCACTTCTTTAGATCTGCCCTAAATGAGAAGTGTTGCTGTCCCCAACAAGGCAGTGGGGAATAACAACCCCCTCAAACTCTAGCATAAGTGTGAGGTTAGAATAGATTACACTATAGTGGCATTTTTGCTATTAAACCAAATAATAATTATATATATATATCATCATATTAAATTAAAGTCTGTGTAGTAGGGTAGGGTATGTTTAGTTTGGCCTTTGATTCAGAGCTGATGAGTAGCATATTGTTTAAGTAAGCCGTAAGATTTCCTCGTTGTCTTGACAAATTCTTGATTCAGACATAGATTTACCCATGTGGAATTTGGGGAAGTTAGAGACACTCAGCTCTTCCTCATTAGGATAACAGAGGAATATCCAGAAGCGTGTTAAACAATCCCTCTAAGTCAGCATCCACTCTCTAAGTCATAGCAATGCCTTGCTTGAAGTGACAAAACTGGCTTGATAAGATGCAGTCATGTCAGAGCTGGAAGTACAAAAGTGCATTTATTAAAAATGAATGCTGTATCCTCTTCCCCCTTGTGTATCTTGTCACTGACATGACTTCACAAGTTGTAAATCTATTAAACATTTCAAACATGAAATGAGCTCATTAAGCAAAATGTTGACTGGAATATAGCAAACTGTTTCAGACTCAAGACTGTTAATATTTGTCTCCAGAGTTTTTTGTCTTCTAGATTGTCACCAAGCAATCCAGCTGTCTGGGAATCCAGCTTATGTTTCATCTGATAAGAGTCTGACTGTCCTTTGGGGTGAGGTAGTAGGTTGTATAGTTTTAGGGTTATGCCCTGCCTGTCAGATAACTATACAATCTACTGTCTTTCCTGAAGTGGCTGTGATAGCATCGTGGGATGTGTCTTCAAAAGACAAAGCAAGTATATTTCAACCGTAACAGTCTGTGACTCTGTCTACATGTTGGATTTGGTTCTTGTAGCAGGGTTATGAAAGAACACAAATGTCCTTACGGTGTTTAGATTCCTTTATTTCTCATTCGGGTTCAGAAGCAATTTCCTTTTTGTCATTTTCTCGGAGAAGGAGAGGTGTAAGTGACAGGGCACAGAGGTGTGACCCAGACTGCAGTAGGCTTGTTCACGCTTAGCCTAGTCGGACTGCCATGAGAGTGGCCATTTGGAAACAGCTGACCCATTTCTCCATGACTTTGTGGCATTTGTGTTTATATTCAATGGAAAATGCCGCTTTTGATTCAGCAGCTATTTAAATGTACTTTGCATAGGCTGTTTGAGAAATTATGAAGTGAATACTTGGACAAAAACCAAAGAGGATGTCTTCCAGTTGCTCATATTCTGCCCTGGAAGTGGTAAATGCTTGATCCCTAAGTAAAGAGGTTTCTTTAATCAGTTTTTGTATGCTGATTTAACTTGCTTTTTTATTACATAATGCTAATTTGGGAGGGACAGTGCTTGCCACTGTGGTTCTTATATCTCTGGAGCCACCCCACCAATTCTGACTGAATTCCAGGTAGAATTATGAGGAAGGGCCGAGAGGAGGTAATTGTGGTCTTTTGAAGGCTAGAAATATGTGAGCTAGAGAGTGCTAGGGGAATCTTACTTGCAAATGGTGAAATGTTAGTTTCCTTCAGAAGATGTGCTTGATGCTCTAACAGGATGAGGTAGTAGGTTGTGTGGTTTCAGGGTAGTGATTTTGCCCCAATCAGGAGATAACTATACAACCTACTGCCTTCCCTGATAAGCAGCATAACAACATCAGTGTCTTAATTCACAGAAAAACAAGAGCTAAAATACACTTCTGAGACCAGCAAAGTAAGTCCAGATACAGTTGTTGTTATCCTGTCCGTAATAGCTCTAAATTCCGTGTCTTGCATTGTTTTTAATAACTGCTTGCAAAATAATTATCTACTTAAAAGTCTTTATCACGAGAAATTGAATTAAAGAACTTTTGCTTATTTCAAAGTTTGTCTGCTCTTGATCTGTTTCATTTCTGGTTCATTTTGAGTGGAATGAAGTTATTGTGGGAAATGATTCAAAAAATGCTGTGAACTTTCCTTCGAGGTGTTCGTATTTCCTTGACATCTTAGTTTGTGTGCAACAAATTTTACTAGCAACGTGCTTGTTTTGTTCAACCTTACCTCCCCTTCAGGAATCTTCCAGTGTTCTACAAATAATACCAGATTAAGTCACACAACATTCTCCAGCAGGTCAGCTTTATATATTACAAGTAAAAAGCTCTAACAGTGAAAATCAACAGATTTTTTAAAAAAAGAAAGCCAGACATTGATTTGTACCCTCAGTTTCCCCTAAGCAGACTCAAATTGCACCTGGAAAACCATGGACAGAAAATATTAGGTCTATTAAAGACATTTTGAGGATACGGAGTCTTACACCAAAAAAAACCTGTGGAAAAAGGGAATATAACAGCAAGGTGCTGGTTTTGCTTGTGTGCACAGAAATTATTCTCCCACATGTGAAATATACCAGGAAATAGGAATCGTGTAAAACTTAAGGTTACCTTAAGAGCAGAGGTATCGAACCATTTGTATATATTTTGATTTTACATCATCTCATTACTGTGGATTGCAGTGAAAAGTTAGTCATAATCCTCTATTCCTATCTCACATGCTACACAAAAGAAAGCCTTGCTCACATAAAAAGCATTAACCTCATATCTGTAGCTCGGCAAGCTTGAGATGTCCAGGGTGAAAGCAAGTGAGAAAACTGATGTTACATTTGACAGCAGAACCGGGTATTTTACTGCTGCTCTGGTCCAAAAATATCACACGTATCTGTACTCCGGTGGCATTTGAGGTCATTCAATACTTCAAAACAGGACCTTTTGTTAACACCTTTAATGAAAAGTTAGGAATGTTCTTTCATAGAGAGGGATAAAGGCAGTTGGTAGAAGAGGAAAAATTGCTGGGTGTCTGAAAAACATAGGAGAATAGGCAGTACTGTGGCTGGTTTTAATCTTCTCTTTTCTTCTTGCTGTTTAAAGAGGATCTCTTAATTTAAAACTGCTGTAAGGATACTTACCATGCTGGCCATGTTCAAGGGCTGCGGGACATGCATTGCAGATTCTGAACTCTCTTTCTTCTGCTGAAAATGCAGACTCACAGCTGCAGTGTAAACATCTTAGATGAGTGTGAGTAGTGATTGCATTGTGTGTAGCTTAAAACATCCTGCTTCTCTCCAGGATACAAAATTGGCTGGAGATTTCTGGTTTAATCTTACATTCAGTAACTACATAGCAAATGTTGTGCATGGGAGAACGAGGTGAAAAGAGGGAAAATGCGTTCTACAGTGGGCTGTCTCTGAAGTTGTTTTAAAATCTTTTGGCTCTGCCTGGGTCAGCATTTTGTTCTTGGTAATGAGCTGTGAGTTTTCAGATTCTAGTCATTCTGGCAATCCCATTTAAACAAAGGGCAAAAAAATTCCATAGTGTTCTCTTTGCTAGGATCTACAGTAAATGCAAAAACATGTGCCTATATTTAGCAGTGTGCAAGCCTGCAGTTAATCAGGTCTGTCCTTAGCAGTAGGTGTCATTACAGCTAATGGGACCTCCAATAGAAACTTTAAAGCAAAACTCTGTGGTACCAAATATTTTCCAGAACTCTATACTGAAAATGCTTGCATCAAAATGTAAGTAGTAGCCTGGGCTGCTGGAATCATGATGAAAAACAAGCTGGTTTTTTGTAAACTCAAGTCAGCATTACTTGTTCTTGAGGCCATGTGGTGGTGTGTTGCCCGTGTTAGGTGTGGGGAAAAAGCATAATCATGAGTGCACATAACATGATAAGTGCGTATCATAATATACACTTTTCTAAGCTGTGTCTGCTTCAACATGTTGTAGGGTGGTTTTTAGTGTAACAGCAGTATTAGTCGATGAGCAGAAGCTTAATATGTCTGGCTGGAACAAAACCTGTACATTTGCTTATAACAGACCAGGTGCAAATTGGTGGGTACGGGGTTTTTTGTGAGATCAGGATTTCAGTTCCCCGCCTATGCCCTGAAGAAAGTACATGGTATTTTGACTCGAGCATGATCTTAGGTACAACAAAGACATCAAGCAGATCCCTGACATTAAAGCCACCTTTTCTGAATTTTAGATCTCTGCTGCATGAGTGTGTGGAGCATTATACCTCTTCTTCCATGATCCCATTCAAGGCTGTTAGATTTTTAGGTTAGTTTTGTTTTGTTTTTTAAAATGCGAGCAAACCTCCGTATCCTCCAAAACCAGATGCCCAGCATGAAAATCTCCACTCCATTTGGCAAAGTACTAAAGCAAAGGTATATGGTTTTAGAAAATCTGGATAACCCTAATAACAGGCTGTGCTACCAGCCCCACTAGGGAAAACCCAGCGTTGTGGCTGCGTAGGTACCACGAAGTCCCAGCTTCTGGGGCAGTTTCTCCATGGCTGCTCTTGAGAGGGCAAAGACTTTGAACACAGAAGTAGTTCCTAAGCGCTCTGCTGAAAGGGCAGAGTACAAAGGGGATTTATACTTGGAGAGAATCCAAAAATGCAGTCAGACCGTCGCTGGCACACCGGACCGTGCTGGTACAAATTCAACATGAGACACCGCGTATGGCTAAACAGGAGTGGCGCTTGTGGTTGCACAGGGGGAGCTGGGGCTCAACAGGAAAGAAAAAAACGCCTGCCTTCCCTTGTGCTCGGAGAGGTTCTCCAAAGGGGGGCTGGTCCCAGAATTGTGCTCACACTGGGAGACAAATATTAAATGAGAAGGAAAAAAAATGTTAGCGGAAGTCATCTGTGGTAAAAAAACATGCACCATTCAGAGACTCGGAGGTCTGAGCATATTGCTAATTACCATGAATGTGATTGTGCACAGCAGTTACCTAGAGGTGGTGTAGCTAAAATCTGTTTAAGTCCGAAGGAGGGGTTTTCTTAACTAACGCTGTGCAGTTCCCACAGTATGAATGCATACCAGCAATGGGAATAATGGTTATTGGGATTACGGATGAAATAAAGTCATTTTTGTCATGAAACAGAACATCAAATTGAAGGTTGGAAGAGAGGGAGGGTACAGAATTGAATTAAAACTGCAAAAGGGACTGGTGGTGGTTATATGGACTGGAATGTGACCAGAACTCCATGGTTAAACTACATCTGTTTAGGGAAAAAAATCAACAAGGAGGAATACCAACAAATGATTATCCAAGCAGGATAATTGCACTGAATTGACTTTCCCACCAGGCAGGCGGATGGGATGCAGCAGTCCAGCTGTGAGTCCCCTAAGTGCTTTTGCGTGGCAGGAGCTCCCCACGTGTGCCGCATCGCTGCAGGTGGAGCAAAGCAACGTCAAAGCGTTGCAGGAGTTACAGACCCCAAGAAGTGTTTGTATCTTCAAGTCTCTCTCTGCGTGAGAGGTGTCTGCCCCGCTGGGCTTTTCCCCTATAGCTCTCTGCCTTGGTCTGAATTACGACGTGAATTAATACACTTAGTGGAAGTGCAAGAGGTGAAGCCTGTCTAGGCCAGTCAATGACAGGATGCACCAAATGGTGCCTCACCTGCTGATAATGTTTGGGCGGTTTCAAAGCAAGAAGGATGGCACCGACTTTAAAAATGTTTACCAGGAAAAAAATCCAACAACGTGCTCTTGAGATTCAGAGAGTTCAAAAGGATGTCAGCTCTAAGAATGCAGCACCCTCTCTGGTTGCACCCAGGAAATCCTGCTAATGGTGTTGATTTTACCCAAATCAAACCGAGGGGGGAGATGTAGCCCATGCTGGAAAAGGCTGCTTAACTATGTGTAAGCCAGCTCAAGGAGCGTGTCTGCTCATAACTCCTCTTTTAGACCCCCAAGCCCAGCTAGGCCTTTGGTACAATGGCACTGCCATCAAGGTGGGCATGCCTCTTCTTGGCAGAGAGGAGTTTCCCCTAGGACCACCCAGGATATGCCGCAGGGCCTTCAAGCACAGTCTCTAGCTGCAATTTAATCCAACCTCAACTGTCTTCTGTAGTTCTTGAACACAACGTTGTGCTCGGGTTGGGCTGTAGCACACACAGCCCAGCTCCTTTATTACAGGCTTATGGGTACACCTGCCTACAGCAATGCTGAAGGACAGTCATGTCTGCCTGGCTTACTCTCCATGTGCCTTGCTGGAGTTTCACTGAGGACCCATCAAGGAAGCAAATCTGGCCTCCTGGTAAAAAAAGTCCACCCTGTAGGCTTTGCAGAACCAGGGGAGCTGTGGGCAGCTGAGCTACAGACACCTCTGCTGCTGCAATGCAGACGCAAGAAGTGGAATCAGTAGGAACAAGTAAAACCTGGGCCAGTCCTAAGAGCAGCACACAATACTTGAATGACAGGAGCATCAACAAAACATTTGAAAGCTATATTGGCATGGCTTCAGGCTGGGTGGCTCAAAACCACCCATGAAGGTATCCAGGTATTAACTGCTGTTATAAAAATTATGGGAGATGGGAGGCTTTGAAAATGTCTATGAGGATCTGGGATTCAGCGACTTGGATGCCCAGATCTTGCCAAAAAAATCAATGCCAGCACTGCTTAACAGACCAAGACAAAGACATCAAAAACCTAGGCCAAAACCCACAGATTTTCAAATGGATCTGTGTTCCTAAGTCACTTTGGCACTTCTAATTGTTTTACAATTAACAGTAATGATTACCAGTCATGCTAAGCATTTGATGCTATAAAGGCTTTTGTCTGGTTGTGGCATACAGTTCATGCCTAGTCTCCAACACAAATCAAAACCATATGAGTAACCAGGTTAAGAGACAACCAAGTTGTAACCAAGTTCCCTGATGTGGCTTATGTTTGTATTCCTGCCAGGGCCTGAGGCTCTTACTCGAGATTTTCCCTGTCCAGCTTGCATATTCAAATGTAAACAATAATATTTCCATCTTCAAGAAGCCCAAATGAGATTTTATAATGCAAACAAAGGCATTAGTGTATTAAAAACTTTCAATCAGCTGAAAATGTGCAGCAGTTTACATATTAGTGTATGTTTTTAATTAACACTTGGAGGAGAGCGAGAAACACTTGATGCACTTAGAACTAACACAAATGAAAGTACCTTTCTTACATGTTTCTCTATGTAATATAAACTGAAAATCGAATAATTCCTGATAAGGTAAATTGACATTTACCTTTTGTGAAAAATGGCAGCTTAATCCATCTTCCTTTAGACAGCAAGGCAGGTCTTTCAAACGTCTAGATTTCGGTGATGAAAACATCTCACTTTTTCTGGAACTGTTTAGAGTAAAACACAGTGTGTCGCCCTGGAGGGTCTGGGAGGTTTCAACCTAATCTCAGTCTTTACAGCCCTTCCTGAGCAGATTATTCCCATGTGGGTGGTTACACACTCTGCTCTCTGGATTTAACCTGAATTTGGTACTGTCTGTCTTATATCTGTTAAAAAGCTACCCTGCGAGCTTGACAAATAGTGTTGCAGCAGTGACTATTTGAAAATCGGATGGGGAATCCCATAGGTCCTATTTTTATTTAGGCTTGGCTTGCTGGCTCGTTCCGGTGACCTCCGCTGAGGTTAGGCATCTGATACTCATGGTTAGAATATTAAAACTTTTATTTTCTTTCTAAAGTTTCAACGTGGCCAAAACTTTGGTTATATTTTCTTTTTCTCTCCCTTTTTTGCTATTTGCCATGGCTAAATGAATGATTGATGGCCCAGGATTTAATGATTTACCATTTATTTTCCCATCATATCAAAACTCGGAGTCGCTTTGGAAGTTCAATTGGAGAAATTAGTTTCCGTTTCATTCCCCTTTGCAATTCAGCAGCTTTTGCACAGCTTAAGAAGTTTTAACAGTGGCAAAAAGAACCCTTATAAATACATTACATTTCAGACATTCATCATATTGTACTAGCTGACAGAAAAAAGAAAAAGTGATCATCCCCCAGTTTTATTAACATTTGAGCACAATGCGAATTAGGAAAATCTCCCTCGGAAAGTTTCCACGCTTGAAAAAAAGATTTTTCACACTGGAGTAAAGAAAATGAGGTTGTAATATCTGGCATATGGTAGTATATCCATAGCTCAAGCTATTCCCAGATTCCCGATGGAGGGGCTACATCTACCTCCATGCAGGTACGCAGGTGAACACACAAAAAGAAACGGTCATTGCTCACATGAAGCTAAAACAGCTACAAAGGGAAACTGCCCTCAGCTGATGACGGCGCGTCCCTGCCTACAGCTGCGTGGACCACGCTGGGTGTCGGCAGCTGGGTGTCAGCCGCGGTGTGGTTTGGCCATCCGTGAGCCCAAACACGTGGTGACTTCCTTTTCAGGGATAACGCCAAGCCGAGGTAAACGCCACAGTGCACACGATGTGGCTGGCGTCGCCGGGCTCTGCTCCGACCTCCCGATACACAAACCTTCAGCGGCATGTCGCCTTCAGCAGGTTATTTCCCCCCAAAGGTAGTAAGTTGCACTTTTTCCCCAAAAAGATGTAAAGTGTTTCTGTCACTCTCCAAACCTGGAGAAGCCTAGGAACTCTTCTTTCTTTTTTTGCTGGTCTCTGTTAATTGGAGATGACGCCTTTAATCATCAGAAAGACGGAGGATGTGTTACTCATTAGATGCTTACAGTTGGTACCCTAATTTGGAGGGGAGCCCTGATGGCTGAGGGAGGGAGCCGAGAGGGAGCCCATGAGGGGCTGGGGCAGCCTGCGGTGATACCTGTGGGCAGAGGGCAAGGGGGTTTGGGCACAGCTCTCCATTAACAGAGAAGAAGGCAGGGGCAAGCCCCTTGCCTGCAGCAGGGAAGGGAAGGGCTGTTCCCCCCCATCCCGGTAAGGAAGCAACGAGGTTTGTGGGCTTCTCACCTCAGCCTGAGAGAAGCCAGGGTCTGGTGGCCACCGTGCGACGGGCAGGGGCCAGTCTGCTGCTGCCTTCCCAGCCTCGGCCCCCACTTCTCCCGGCTAAAGCTTTGCCGGGCTGATTTACGACTCCCTCCGAGTGCCTGGGATGGAGTTATAGCCCCTTGTATTACACGGTGCCTTCTCTGTTATTCTTACTGCGCGCCACAGATTTATGATGGCTTTTAAGCCAGGCAGCACATAAAGAAATATGATCTTAACAAAATATGGAAGGGACCAAAGGAGGTCAAAGTGTGGGAGCTGAACACTATTCAGTGATCCAGGATTTCCTTGTATTTACTGCTCACACCTTTTCAATCTCAAGTGGATTTCAGCTGTCTCAGGCGGCCCTACCCAATGGCTGGGGAGGAGTCTGTAATCCACTGAGCCGGGATGCTTTCCCGTCAGCGGATGTCTTTTGTTATGATTTAGCACACGTAGGAAATCCCAAAATACCAGTGGTGAATTAAATGAATTTTAGACACAGAGTGCCAGAAAGACACATAGCATCGGGGTAGGTAGGAGTCCCACATTCACCTGAACAAGCTTTCTATCTCCTGCCATCTCTTTCTGTGGCAGCAACCCGTGCTTTTCTAGGTTACTGGTGTCCTGCAGAGATACCTCTGCTTTTGGTGCTGAAGGAGAATAATTTGTGATAGTCTTTCATAGAGAAGTGGAGCAAAAGCTATGCCTGATTTCAACAACATGATGGTGCGATGATGAAAGTAATGTGAGTAATTCTCCTTTATAGCATTACTTACATGCATTCATCAGTTATTCCAAAACTGTAGCACACAGGAAAAATACAAGCACTGCTCTCACTCTGCAGATGGATAACGTGAAACCTTGCAGCAAACACAGGGTGACACAAGCACAGGGCAGAGCTGCACAGAGTCACCTGCATTAAACACGCTACATCAAGATGCAAAGCAAAACAGCTGGCAAGAGGGAGGAAAGCTGTAATTACAGCCAATAAATGACTCCTGAGCCAACACCTGCTGCTGAGCCCCCGGTCTTGAAACAGAAACAGGAACTTTTTCCCTCCTAGGTGAGTGCCATGATTCCCTCCGTTGTTCCTTTCATTAATGAGACGAGCTCTGATGTGCTTCCTTTCACTTAGATTTGTTACCATTATTTCTCTATCTGAAGAAAGAAATTTGTCTCCCTTCTGGTTGCAGCCTAGGGCTATGGCCAACACAAAACTGCTTCCTTGGGGTCTTCTGCAAATAAATTTATCTGAGTCCAGAGGTGACTCAAGTTTATAAAGTTAGTTTTCAACACAGAATATCTTTAAAGATAAGTAAGCCAGTTACTGAAAATAATTTGCGTGAGGTTTGTTGCACTGCTTAGTTACCCAGCACTGCTGCCATTCCTTCCCCAGGTGTAGTCCCTCAAATCCTGGGGCTTTTCACTAGAAGGTCACAGCTGTGGATTTCCTCCTGAGATACATGAGCCCCTCCACAATGAAATGCAAAGAAGGGTGAGTGATGTAACTTTGCTGGAAAGGGCTATGGATGCCCCCCACACTGATTTTGGCATCCTCGTGTTCTCTAGCTATCTATTTTCCTACTGATTATTGAATTTTTCATGCTTATTTCCTCACAGTATGTGCTGTTTATGATGACATCAATCAGCAATCTCTTTTTGAAAGATTAACACTACAGTACATGTTTAAGTGTCATACGTAATTCAGTCCTTGTGTATTTTGAATATGCAACTGATGATGTATGACAAGACCTCTTACAATATGAACGTGCTACCTCCTTTTTCTTTTTCAGTGTTGTTTTGATGATTGACCTCATCAGAAGATCCTAGGTATTTGCTAAGTGGTTGCCCTCGGTTTAGTCTTTGATTATGGATGATGAGGGGAAGAAGAGCAGGGAACAACTGCGTCCTGCCTAATGCAGTAAGACATGTAAGGAATGGCAGATTCAAAATTATCAAAAAGAAGTTCTTTTTTCCCCAAGCTGTTATAGTTAAACAGTGGAGATCTCAGAGAGCAGTAAAAGTGAGAGGCATATGTGAATAACCATAACAGACAGCTAAGGATGGATCCTTGGAAGGATGGAGTCTAATTTTATGAATGGACTTTTTCACTTAAGTTGAAAAGTTGTAAAAGGGTTTTCTTACGGTAGGAGCACTGGCTCTAAAAGTTTTGGCAAGAAGCTGCCACAGTACTAAACTTGCTGTCATTTAGTTGGGTCTTCTCTTCAATATGTTGGCTTTGAGTGGTGACTTGGCTTGAAAAGAACGTTGTGGGGATAAACATGGTGAAGATAAATCTCAAAGCTGCTCTATTTGTGTGGGTCCCCAACTTTGGCCAAGGGTAGACTTCCAGCTGAAAGCAGTTTCAAGTTGATAGCAGACTTTGCTAGGGGTGAAAGTTAGTAATTTTTGCATTATGTTTCACTGCCTTTATATTATAAGGTACTTGGCCTATGCAAGAGTCATGAAGATGTTCCTCAGATTCTGTTCTTTCTGTCAGGAGCCTCTTGCCCTCGCACTTGATCTGTGTGCTCAATTATAACCACTCCAGTGGGACACAAAACTGGGATTTTATGATAGAATGAAAGCATAAAGTCATAGCTTAAACTGTATTACACTGCTTGCTGGACTGTTATACATATTTAAATAAAGAAAGGTCAAAATACTGTACCATAGAAAGGAGCAAATGATGTCTTTATCTGTAGAACAGGGATAACACTATATGCTTATATACCAAGACTTACTATAAGTTTAAGGGCACAAAACCTGAGGGTTTTATTTAGCATGGCTGGGACATGTTGTAACAACTGTCTGATACTGGTTAACTCTCAAACAGAAGCTGAGGAGCCTGAACCTTTTACACTTGTTGTTGCTTTACTCTTAATAGTTTCAGGTGAACACAGCCTCTTGTTTCCTACACAACCAAAGACTCAAATATAGACCGTACTGCTCATATGTGAAATCAGTGATCAGTTCTAAACTTTGAAAATGTTCATTCTTCTCTTGGTGGAAAATCTAGATACAGCTTCTTTATGTGGAAAGAACAAAAACTCCTCAATATATCTTGAATTTTCTACTCTATAGCTACAAGCAGAAAATACTCATGAATCAAAAACAAAGGTCTGTAAATATTGGCTCTATATTATGGCTCAATAGTGTACTTAGTCTCAACCAGGGACTGCAGTACACCACAATTCCATAGCTACAATAAATAGCAGAACACTCCAGAGCCAAGCAAAAAATTTAATTAAAAGCAAACAGATATATATCAATCTGCTGACACAATCTCTCACTCTTGCATCTAAAATATATATAGCCCTCTTCCTGGGGACACTGGATGATTTAGACTTCAATTTCACTTAAGAAGCCACTCAACTAATACTATCCAGCGACTGTCTGCCCACATGCTACATAAAAACTTTGTTAACTGAATGCATTGATGTCCCATTGCTTTACATGCTTAGTGTATCAGCTGTTATTTGCTAGTTTAAGAGACTCAACAACATTTTCCTGTGCTTTAAATAGCCAGGCATCACTAAACTTTTAGGAGGAACCACGTTTGGCAGCTAGTAAGTATGACAGCACTAGTGCAATAGATTGTATTTTGGCTTTAAGTAGGCTTGGCAACTTTGAGGAAATGTCTCGCTGATGCTTTAGCAACAGACAAGCTCTGCTCATGTTAGCGACGTTCGACAAGCTGTTCTGTAAACATTTAATGAAATGCAGTTTCTTGTTGATTTGTGCCCTAAGTCTACCCTAGCACTACACACTTCAGCCTGAACTCACCCCTTCTCCCTCTGTCCCCCCATGCACCTAGAGTTCCCTGGACATGACGCTGTAAGCCCTGTAGTTGATACACAGATAGGAGAGTCTGGGTTAGATGGTACTTCTGGAGATCATCTGGTCCAAACTGTTGTTGAAAGCAGCACCTTAGATTAGGTTATCCAGGGCATTGTCAAGCAAAGTCTTGAATATTTCCGCCAAGACGGTACCCACCACTTCTCTGGGAGGCCTATTGCAATGCTCAGGTGCTCTCTGGCTGAAGAGTTAGTTTTTTCCTATATCTACAAGGAGTTTCCGCTAGAGCAACTTGTGCCCACAGCCTCTTGTCCTGCCACCAGTACCTTCATCTTCTCTACAGCTACCTTCTTAGGGCATTAGAGACACAGACTAGATCCATCCTAAGCCTTTTCTTCTCTAGGCTGAACAAATCCGCTTCCTTTAGCCTTTCTTCATATGTCGGGTTCTCCAAACCTCTAATAATTTTGGGACCCTCCAATGGACCCTCTCCAGTTTCTCAATGTCTAGAGCTGGGGGGCTAAAAGTGAACATTAAATTCCAGATGTGGCCTTACAAGTCCTGAGTAGTTACATATACATTGGCTGGCCTAATTAGTAGGTTCATGCAAACACTGGCAGTTTGTGTGACTTTGGACCAATGATATTTTGATACTGATTTTTCTGAACCTGGAAAAGGAGATTGACAACTGTCATGGGATTTAGGAATAATACAAGGCTTTTAGTTATTTTTATTTTCTGAGGAAGCAAAAACACTTTTTCCTCAGAAAATAGAAATATGCAAAAAGTGTATGTGACACTAATGACTTCTGGCATACAATATATTAAAGCAATATTCCAGAGGCAAAATAGCTTCTGACACAATATGAAATAAACAGTTCCAACTAGCCCTCAAAAATTAGAGGTTATGGATATTGAGGACCAAATCACAACGCCTTGTATCTTTGAGCAAAAATTAACCTATTAATCTCATTTTATTTTTAGTGCTCTTTGTTGACTTACATCCATATGGTGTTTTGCCTGGTACGCACTCTATTGATGCATTGCTAAACGCAAGTGAACTATGGAGTCTTTGTAGCCAAAACTTTTCTTACATTACTGTGTTTCCTCAAGAATGCATCTGTTGCCAGTGTGTACCTGGCTAGATCAATAAAGATAGATCTTTCATTCACAGATGAACTAAGGGCCCTCCAGAAGATTATTGCATTAGGGATGTCCTAATCAGCTATTGTTAAACCCAAAGAGACATCTGCATTTTGCATTCATAGAATCATAGAATGGTTTGGGTTGGAAGGGACCTTTAAAGGTCATCTAGTCCAAATCTTCTGCAATAAGCAGGGACATCTTCAACTAGATCAGATTGTTCGGAGCCCCATTCAGCCTGACCCTGAATGTTTCTGGGGATGGGGCACCTACCACCTCTCTGGGCAACCTGGACCAGTGTCATTGTAAAAAATTTCTTCCTTGTATCTAGTCTAAATTTTCACTCTTTTAGTTTAAAGCCATTATCCCTTGTCCTATCACAACAGGCCTTGCTAGAAAATTTGATCCCATCTTTCCTGTAGGCCCCCTTTAGGTACAGGAAGGCCACTATAAGGTCTCCTCTGAGCCCTCTCTTCTTGAGCCTCAAAAACCCTAACTCTTTCAGCCTTTCTTTCCAGAAGAAGTGTTCTGGCCCACTGACCATTTTTGTGGCCCTCCTCTGGACTTGCTTCAACAGATCCATGCCTTTCCTGTGGTCTATTAAAGGGAGGCTTTTTAAAAAACAAACAAAAAAACCCACCACAAAACAACACCTAGAATATATCTCTTCATTAACTGAAGCTCTGTTTACTGCAGTAGTGATACATAAATCAAAGCAACCAAGGATGCAGTCTACCATTAAAAGATTTGTCTGTGCACTTCACCTGTGCTTCAAGTTTGTTTTCATATGGAATAGTAAAACTCCACATTTGTGGAATAAAAGAATATGAGACTTCATTTTAAAACATCTACAACTCAGCCTGGAAATAGAAAATTAATTTATTTCTGTATCAAAACAAGTTCAGAACCATAGATTAACTTACTCCTGTTGCAAGATACTAATATGAAGACAAGAACTCAAAAAAACGAAACCAAAGTAAAACAAAAAACCCTAACTAGCAGTTATTTCATCAAAACATAGACCTTAAATCAAATTTTCCTTTTTCATCATACTTATTTTGCCTGTTTCATCCTATTCATGGCAGTTGTCCTGGTATGACGTGATTCCTTTTCTGATTGAACAATGCAGTCAGTGTACTGAAGCATTTTTTTTATTTTGCATTATCTAGCATGGGCTAACTACATAACAGGAATTCCCAAAAAGCAGAATAAGATCTGAATATATGCACTAATGGTTTGGTGTTTGTAATTAATACCCTGAAATGTGTCCAACCTGATGCTAAATCGAATGTTTAGTGGGCTAAAAGTGCTGCAAGCCAAAATAAGATTGAAAACCAATGTGATGATACTTGTCCATTTTCTCCGAAAGCTGGGAGGAATCCTGAAAATGGAAAATTAGAAGCAGGAGGAAAGGAGGACATAGGGAGTGACTCAACAGGTGACAAAAATGCAACTGAGATTGCATATGTGCAAGATGATCAGGCTGGAAAAATAATTAGTTGATCTGGGAGGATGGCAAAATGAACCTGTAGTGGAAGGAGTTGGCTTAGTCAGGAGATTGAAATCTGATGCTGGAGAGAGTCTGAAGCTGAGCCTGATCAATCCAATTTGAGTTTTTCAAAATGCAAATTCCTCCTGCTCAACAGGACATCGTCTAGTGAATGGAGTATACGTTAGCTTAAAATAACTCCTTTTGAATTGGTCTTCAACCTCAGAGTTTGTCTCAAACAGTATCTAAACTCTCGAGTGTGTGAGATTCTGCAAGCCAAGCGAGAGCCAGAAGGATCTCCTGCAATTCAATATTCAGCAGCTGTTGAAGCATTTAAGTTCTTAGTGTGCAAGAGGGAGTCATGGAAAAAAGAGTCAGGGGAAGAGAGATTTTAGAAGCACTGTTATTGACTTGCAGGTGTAAATGTCCATTGGAGATTGAAGTAAGCTCAGGGGAACTCGCAGAGAGGACTTGAAGAGAAACATGGAAGCTGCTGAGAAAGATAATGTTTCAACACTGTCAGAATTGTAAATATGCGTATTGAAGATGGAGAGGTTGAAAAATGGAATACTGGATTAATATAACGCATCAAGTTGAAATAAACTGGATCTGAAGAGAAGCTGGAGAAAGATCAGGCTGGGACACCAGTGATCACAGCAGAAATGTGGAAGTAGTACAAATATAGATGAATCAGAAATATAAAATGAGAAATATGAATATATTTCAGAATAATCAGAAATATAAAACTTCAAATTCCAAACATTAGGAATCTGGGTTAGAGCTTGAGCTGACAAATTTATCTGAGACTCTGGAAGACACATGTGAAGCTCTGGCAAAAGACAGAAACTGAGACACCTATAATATTAGGAAATTTTATTTAAGAAAATCTGTAAAGAAGCAGTAGACATTATAAAGAAAAGAATTGAAACTTCAGTATGTCTTACAAATCCCCAATATGAATCTGTCCTAACATCTCACTTCCTCGCTTCTTACTTATTTAATACGTTTTCCATGTACAATGGTGCTTTATGTGAAGTTTCAACTCTTATGCAGCAAGTGTTACTGACTTAATATAAAGCTACTCTTTGAAAGAAGAGTTACTTTCCCTTTTGGCACTTCTAAATATTTCTGTTTCAACTTCGTGCTCCTTTCCCCGCAAGATCTGAGTTACAGAGCTGCTTCCCTCAGTCCCTGGTGGAGGCCTATTTGTATTGGCTTTGATGTGAGCAGCAAGCTGCTTGGTTTAATTTTAACTTTTCAGGGGAAGAGTTTATTCACAAATGAATTACACAGCATGAAATCTTAAAAGCTGCAGTTAGATGCTCATGGAAAAAAAAATGCACGATGAGTTTGTTTGGGAAAAACATTACAGAACTGATATTCTCCTTGGCTCAAAGGGCAATGTGGTTACCTGGAGAGAGAGCAGGCAAGATGAGAAAGGCAGGCATCGATACCGACAAGGAAAGGGCTGCAGAGTGACAACGTGCCCATTAGGTGCACTGCATGTGGAGACTGGAATGAGAAATGCTGCACAGGGAGAACAAAAATTCCTGATTTCCAAATAGCACGTCCAGAATGTAGTCTGCTGAGCTGGCCACCTTGCTTTTGGGATGTTTAGCAATGCTCTGCAGTAGTAGGAAACCGAGTACCCTGTAAGCATTACAGTTAACTTCTGTCTCATCTTTTAACTCTCTACGGTCACTTGTTTAGTACTAACAGCGTGCATCGTATTTTAGAGCAGTAATAAATTGTTATGCTTGAGGCAGGGTAGCTCCTACAAGTAGAGTGTCTTTGACCCTTAGGAAGTCACAAACCTCACTGAAACTGGTCAACATCACAGCTCATTTCATCCAGTTTGTTTACTGAAAGCTGAAATAGAGGATGCTGCTATGACAGCTGCAAATCAGCGTGACAATACTGGGGTAGGTTGTGAGCTGAAGCCTCAAAAATAGACCTCCTGACTCTGAAAACAGTTGTGGGAGCCAGGTCCTTGTTTTGGTGGAGCTGGGTGTGTCCAAGACAGAAGCCAGAAGCAGAGAGGTGTTTTGGGGAAAACAGCAATTTGAGTACATCCTTTGTAAATAAATAGGATTATGTACCAAAAAAATTAAGTACAGGTTGTATCTTCATCAGTTAATCTTCCCAACGCAAACAAAATGCAAGATTTCAAAAGCTGATTAACTGCTGGAGCTAAAGAGAATAAACACTGACAGTCTCACAACAAAATCAAACAATATTACATAAGAGATGGATGTTTTCTAAAAATATTTAGATTAACAGCAGGTAGCTTCCCAAGGTGAGCTTGCATGTGACGTAGAATTGAGGAGATAAAACCTATGGGGCAGCTACACTGTGTCTGGGCAAATTAGGAAGCCCAGCTGCAATGCTGCCAGTTCAGAAAGACAAGAGGGATAGATGAAGCCACCAGCCAGCTGGCTGCCACTGAACAGAAGAAGTTCTAAGAAGTATGGAAGAACAAAAAAACTTGACTCCTTTTGGCTCATACCAGCAGAGAGAAACTGTAGCAGCAAGGATCTTGCAAAAGGAAATTAAAAGATTGTCAAGAAATTAAAAGCTGTCAAGATTCCTTGATGTGGAGCCATGGGTCCTTCCAGTATTTCAATTTTTCTTTTATTTTGGATAGAGATGTTAGTATTTATAGATCCAAAAATATGTGCCATAAGAGAGAGTGGAAAGTTATTACTATAAAAGCCTAAATTTTCTATGGACACAGCATCAGTCAAGACTAGAATGATTCTGCAGCTCCTGGTTTGGGAACAACAAACTAAAATAGACCTAAAAATAAAGAGTTGGGGTAAGGATAGGAAGGATGGAAGTGGTTGCTTTACCTTAAAAATAAATAGAAAAGGCAAATATTAGCTGTAGAGAAAAATGTCTTATTTCAGCACACGGGTAAAAAAACCTTCCCTGAAGTTATAATCCCTGCCTTGCTATCAGCCAGATCTTCTCCGTAAAGGAAAATTCACCAGCCAGCAGTTCGAGTACCTCAGGTGTATGAAAAACATCACCAATTTATATTGGGTGATTATTTCCAAATTGTTCCATAAAGTCACTGTGATTAAGCTCATCAGTGCTGTAAATGCCTGGGATGAGTAGGAGTACCGACGCCAGATAAAATCCATGCAGGATGGAGACATTGCATTTCTGTGCTTGCAAAACCCAGCCCCAACCCACCAGGTGGTGGCAGGAGACTGGTCACCATGTAAATTTTCTTAAATTCTCTCTTATAGGGTGTAGACCAACAGGTGGTGATGTATTAAGTTTCTTTGGAGGCATTTATGAAGAGAAATCACACTGGGCCTGAATCTAACAATGAAAAACGGCGTGATGTCTTCATAGGTTGCAAGAAAATGTAGAAGGAAGTACAATTTATGGGAGCAGCAATAATGCGTCAGCTTTTTCTGGGAAGGCTGCAAAGACACATAAAATACAGCAATGCAAACAAGCACAGTATAATGAATTTGTTTAATCGACACCACAAAGCAACACAAGATAAGCAAACAAGATAGCTTGATGTGGTGCAAGGAGGAATATCTGACAGCCTGTGAAGTAAGAATGAGTCTCAAATTGTAATGGGGG
>VXAK01025142.1:121653-145023 GCA_013399435.1 Arenaria interpres
TGTTGTGAAAAGCTATGCTTGGAGGAGGTTCTCAGAAGTGACTAAACCAAGCCATTAGGAAATAAGTCTCTTTAAAAAAAAATAATCTTGATTTATGATTATAGAACAGGGTCAGTAATCTATTACAATGAGCTGCAGGGAGGAAGGCGGGGGGAAAGCAACGCATGCACCTGGGAAGCAGCTTTCAGAAGAGCATGTGGGCTGTGAGGAGTGCTGGGTTTCTGCTGCAGGAACCGTAACCATGATCTGACCGAGCTGTGAGGAACTGGTGATTTTGCCTGACCACACGAGGGGAAACCTGCGGTGTAGGCTTCTAGCAGAAAGGCTGCTTACCTCTTGTCCTATTTAAGATTTTTGAGGACTTCAGTGAGACATAGGTACGATGCCAACCATGCGCTGGCCGAGCATACACACGTGTGCTTTACCCACCATGCAGATGTTTGGCTCTGCCGGTGACACAAGAGCTTGAAACTCTCTGGACTCCGAGCCCTCAGCTGATGCCGTCACCTCTACTTACTGCGTGCAAAGTTGCCTCTCTTTCTACATCCTCTTGAAAAAAAAAAAAGAACCAAATATGCCTGCAGCTGCAAGGGTTTCTCAATGTTATCCTGCCAGTAACACACAAGGAACATCCTCATCTGCCATAAATCAAGCTCAAACTAATATAAATATTTGTTAATCTAGGGGCCTTTTAAAGCTGTGTTACAGCTTTACCTGTAATTCTCATTAGGCAACACTGCGGCTTGTATCTGCAATAACATCTAAAGCAGTCATTTTTCTGGAACATCTGTGTTCAGCTGGAGGAGGAGGGAGGGAGACGTACAGTCTCACTGATAAAGCTGTGCAGCTAAAGCATGTTTCTGCCTTTGAAAGTTAGAGAAATGACAGTCCTCTGCCAGCCTGTGACCTCTGGATTGGTGGGTATGGACTTCTATCATGTGGAGCAGTCAGCTACAAATTAATCGAGGAAAAAATTCTTTTTTTTTGTTCTGTGAACCACATTATCCACAGACTCACACCATTATTTCTGTCTTTGACTCCTTTTCTGGTTCAGTTCCAGTTCAGCTCCGCCTCAGCATAGTCTCAGCCAGGCTGAATATGAATTTCAGCTGAACAAAAATCTCTGCCGATTCTATGCCCCTTTCTTGTGGCGATACACGTTATTGTCTAGGAATCAGAATGCAATTAAGATTGCGGAGTACGAAAATTCTTTTCTGACTTTTTATGACTCTTATAGTTGGATCTGTTACAACCTCCAAGTCTTCATGGCTATTGGAACAAGAAGGAGGGATGACCAGAATATGTATTCTACGAAAGCAAGGAACGACATCAGAATGACACTAAACAACCCCTGGAAACCCCATTTACAAATACAGGAGATGTAGATTACCAATATCAGAGGCCTATACAGAAACAAAACAAGAGTAGACACTACCAATTTTGGATGTTTTGAAGCCAAAATGCTGCAATCTGGACTGAAACTTTGTGATTTGAACCTCCCTCTACAGAGGTCAGAATTAATTTTGAAATTACAAGATGAGATGAACCCCAATTTCAATTTACAAAAGATAAATTTAATTTTTCAGCCACCACCTTCTCCTGTCAACAAAACTGTGAACAAATTGACAATTCCCAACACACGTAAAGTCTTTTTAACTGGAAGAAGCAAACTTGTGTTTGCCCAAGGATCATTATACATCTTTGCAGCACTAGACTATATATGATTTGAACACTGTATTTCAAATTACATAGTTTCGAAGTGCTCGCTTTTCATATGCATGTTTTATTGCAAGATAAAATGAGCTGTAATGTTGATTTCCTCTCAGCTGTCTCTCAATTTCCAATATATATACACACGCACACGTATGTACATATATACATTATACATAGTGGAGCTTAAAGTCTTGGTATGTTAATGATGTGTCCAAACTGTAACAACCTGGATATATAAATTTGACCACCAAGTCTACAGTGGAGAATCTCTTCCCCACAATATTTCCTGGCATTTAACACTACTTGTAAAGTTAGTGAATAAATTCTCAGGAAATAGTGTGATGAAAAGGTAGGTATTATTGCTATTGTTATTAATATCCTCTTTCTTATACAGTGAAACAAGGTAGAAAGAATTCAGTTCAGTTGTCCTGTATTAGAGGTGCTACAGCAGAGGCAGATCCAACCCAAAATTCTCCCCCTCTTCCCCATCCTTTGGACCTTAAAACCTTTCTGCATAGAGTAATATTTAGCAAAGGCTATGATTTTGTAGTACCCTCTGACTTCTGGGTTGCCTATACCATTGACATGGTAAGCATCTGGGTGGACTGAGAAAAAAATAGCCCACAGTTGCCACAATATTTTTGGTGGAAATCGTTACACGGAGCATCGCTGTTACTTTGGGAGGACTGCAGAGTATTTTGGACTTAGGTAAATTACAACTGTGAACTTTTTGTGTGCCAACTAAAACAGCACAAAAATATATTCCCTCCATGCCTAGCAGTTGCAAGGCTTTCACAAGAGAAAACGCAGCCATCTAACTATAAATAGCAACTTAACTAAAATTAGATAGAACTGGCAGGCTCTCGCCTATGAATGGGAGCACTGTTAATATGCTCATCAGGTACTGGAAGGGCTCCAAATCTGACAAGGCATGCTACGGCGCAAACTTTCTGTGCCTGGAAAAATGAGCAGAAATGGCTGAATGGATAGGGCCAGGGATATTTTCATAACTGGATAATAATGTCAGAGGCTGCCTGACGACGCTGATTAAATTTAAAGGGAATACTGCAAGTAGGGATATTTCTCCATATTCCTTATTGCATTGCGTTGTTGATGCTGACAGAAAATGCCATTAAATCTAATGAATAAAGAAATGTGGGAAATAATTTAGAGGAAAATTAATACCAAGATGCTCAGTAAAGTTAAACCAAGCTGGGTAATGGTGCAAATTCAAAGTATGTAACTGCTCTTGGATCGTTTTCATTCAGAAATGGTAAAGGCTTCTCTACACTCCTACATGGTGAAGGTACTGAATAGTGAATAAAAATATGACTTGATGGTACGCCAGGTACTCGGTACTAATCTGCTGCCTGTCCCCCCGCTATGGAAACACCAAAAATGATACTTGGCTTTCTCCAGTTCAAAATAGACCCTATAGCATAGAAAGTTCCATTATGGTCACAAAACGGTAGAGAAATTTCAACTACACAGATGATATACGCTGACCTTCTTTCTACACGTAGCACCACTGAAATACAGTCACTTCTGCACCTGCTATCAATCAGCCTACACTTCCATATATAGCTTTTTTTCCCCGTAAAATAGTTAAGTTACCTCATACAAAGGCACCTTGAGGGCAAGCTGTATTTCCACAAGGGAAGTCAGAGCAAAGTAGCTGATGAATTGTGAATTTACACTGAGCTTATTGTACAGTGTCTCTCCCATGTTGATAAACCATTCGTTCACTTCAGTTTAATTCACTTTGAGCGTGAATTAAGTTAAGGTAATTATGGCCAGCTGACTCCTACAGGAGTGTCCATAGAGAAATTATATATGCTTGAGTTATATTCACTTTAAATTCACATCTTTTTTCGTTAATTCATTTTGACATCTTGTGTAGGACAAGCCATTGGGTATTTTGGGCTTGTGCCAAAACACCTTGAAGATAAGGACGGAGTTTTTGAACTAGTCTCAACAGACAGAAGAAAAATCTGATTCTCAGAGGCTTCTAGATGAAAAATACTATGGATTTTTTTCCTATTAAATAGGAAACATATAAATGGCTCAAACATAAAAGAATGTTTAAAAATAACTATGAAAATCTTACGTTTTTCATGAGAAACATTAAAATTAGACAATATGGTCTATGACCTTCTCAAATCAATGATTGTCAGCCATAAAACTGACGTAAAACACAAATTTACCCTATTATGTTCCAATTAATCTGGTTGTTTAAATGGGCTAAAATATTTGCTGTCGTAGCTGTTTTTACAGAAATCGTATCTTCATATACATTGTTTTTATTGTACAAAATTATCTGTCATACATAATTTCATTTTGGCTGCAGGAAATAAGTGTAAATTATTCTAACTAAAAAAATAATGACCCTTGGAAACTGGTATTGCTCCAGTCCTCCTGGAGATTTGCCACCATCATGTTAAAAAGACCATATCAGTGGACTGAAGGCTTCACAAGGCTGTAATGAAAAGTAGGTTTAACCTTAGCTTGCAGATACTGTCTTTGGCTTAGGAGAAAGTTTGTGTAAACCAGCACTTTGAAATTTAATCCTTCGGGGGTTAGAAACAAGACTGTTGTTTCTCATGAAGGGGATTTAATATTTGGATTAACCACTTGATTAGAAAGGTTATGACCTTTGTTTATGGAATAGCTTCTGTATTTTTAGCCCAATAGGAATGAAAGCTTTGATGTACAGAGCACTGATAGCGAACTAAGTATTTTCACTGGGGAAATGTTATGTGTCAGTTGAGGAGAAGGAATGAAGTCTAATGAGCATCGCAACGTGCCTGTTGAATAACCGTGTGTGCATAGAGGGGAAACAACCAAAGAGGCAAACTCACCAAAAACTTCCTATATGAAGATAAAAAACCTGTTAGAATCCTGCTGTATTTCTTTCGCAAAACCTCTTTTTGAAGCCCACATGCAACCTTCTTAAACATAGTAGTAAACTCTGACAATTCAAGAATAAGAGTTTCAGAAGCAAAACTATCCTGGGTTCTGAACTAGGATCTTGGTAGAAAAGGTAATTAAACAAAAACTAACAAAGCAACTAATGGAAGTTCGGGGTCCACTCCACAACTCCAGCTTACTCTATAACCGCTTTTTTTTTTTTTCCTTTTTCCTACTCCCTCACTTTCTTCCACATCAAGTATGCTTTACAGTTATTTGTGAGATAGCTGCCACTAGAGGTCAGATGTTTATCGTTCTCTTTAGCGTCATGAATAACCATTAGTGATGAACAGTCTGAAAAAACCATCACTGCAAACTGCCTAAAATTATTCTTTTTCTTATTTATTTATATGTAGATACAAATACAAATTTGTTAATTTACACCAAGCTTATGTGTTCTTTATGAATCATAGTATAGTTCAGGTTAGAAGGGACCTTACAGATCATCCGGTTCCAGCCCCCCTGCCCTGGGCAGGGACACCTCCCACCAGCCCAGGTTGCTCCAAGCCCCATCCAGCCTGGCCTTGAACCCCTCCAGGGATGGGGCAGCCACAGCTTCTCTGGGCAACCTGTTCCAGTGTCTGAATCAGAACACTTAAAATGTTGTTAGAATTTTGTGTAAGAAATTTGTGTGTTTTAGTGTGCTATGTACAAAAATGAAATTTCCCAACATGCAAAGAAACATTCCTTGATTTGAGTTATTGCTGTACCAAAAATAATAGAAAAGCTATAGTTTGCACATTACTAACAGTGATGAAAATAGTTGTTAGATGTGCAATTTCATATCATATTCAGCAATTTCTTACAGTAATTTGTACCAGCAAATGAATATGCTTCTCCTTTGGTGACAGGTATTCCTGTCTCTTGCATTTAGACTGGGTTCTGGTAGGTGACCAGTGAGATGATGTGGACCGAGCAACGTAAACCCCACAGCCTGACTTAAACCAAAATTGCCACGGGGACATTAGGTCCAAAGAAATCAAATCCTCACAAATGACGTAAAAATTGGCAACTGAATAGTCAAAAGCAGAACAAATTAGTGTTTACCCAGTGATGTGGTCTCTTTGCAAAAGCAAATAGCCACCTGGGCTACTTTGCCCCCAGATGAGGGATACTGGCAAAGTACCAGTATTCGGTATAGGGCTGAAAACAAAGGACACATAGCTAAAGGAAGCAGGGGAAAAGAGGTGGGTAGCTGATGTTGCCATCACAAAAATGCATGGGAAATCAAGTTTGCTTTCTTTTCTGGCACACATACAATGTGAGTATGTATAGAAATAGGTCTACTAAATAACTCCTTAATTTTTCCAGCTTGGTCCCAAGCTGGAACAATCAGTAATACAATTGGTATACCATCTTGTATAAAAGTATGAAGAATTTAGAAAGCTTATTGGGTTTGGTCTTTCACAGTGAATGCAGTGAATATTTGTGGAGACGAACACAAATAGAGCAATCACTCCAGGTCCAAATATATAATCTTTTCGCAGATCGTGAAGATGGATATATTTTTATACAGGATCATAACACAGTGATTTGCTGAGCGAGGCTCAGAAGCACCTAAGAAAAAGTAATTTGTTAAAATAAGGTGTTATTTAAATCAATTAACTAAAACAGCACAAGGAGGTGACATCACTGCAATTGTATCTAGCTCTCTGGAACTCCACCTATGCTATTGCACTCCCAACACCAGGTCTCCATAGGAATACTCATTAAATGATCTTAGGGTGATGCCATCTATAGGCCAATGGCATGGGACAGCCTGCACAACAGGTATTTAGTGAGCGGCCTTACAGTCACTCAGAAACACATGCAGACTACATCCAACTCCTTAGTGGTGTTTCTCAAAGGACCAAAACAGCTCAGCAAAAGGAAAGAAACTCCTCATTTAACCTTCTCCTTCGTGAAACTATTCTCTTGACGTGTCCCTGTTCCACAGATCTAGGCAAGAGCAGGGTTTTTTCCTTTTAATAGACAAGATTTAAAAAATCATCTTTGCTATTCTTCCTTTGTTAAATAAAACAGTTGGGTTCAATACTCTGACGGAAACCACGCAGTAGTAAAAAGAGAGCTCTAGGCTATCTGGATGCAGCCCTTTGGAGGTGAGCTAGTTAGCCCCAAGCATCGCTGCCATTCCAGTACTTTAAACTTCTGGTTTTGCTAGCTTTTCACTGGAGATATTTTTCCCCAGGAAAATCTGGAGACAATCCAGCTTCTCTTTAAAATGTATTCCACCTGATATGCAGAATATCTCATGTAAAGTGCATAGAGACGATCTTCAAAGCTCACACTTTCCTTCACTACCTCTTTGAGAATGTAGTAAATTCTTTTACAAAAGACTTCTGTGACAGGAACAGCAATCGTGATATATGTCCTGGAGCATAGCCTTTTATTCGTTGTCATCACTATGTTTTAAAAATATTTTCCAGCTGTGTTTGAAGTACATAATTTGAATTTGTGATTCAAACTTGTCCCTCCATGCAAAATGGCAGGGGACCTTCAGTACCGTGTTTTAGAATCCTTTCAGGTTGAGGGGTGGTATAAATTTCATCCCTGAAAACTCAAATTCTGAATTTCGGAGGGATTCAACTTTATTATCAATTAGATAAACACAGTAATTGATCAAACAGTCAACTTTTAAAGGGCCTTACTCTCTTCTCAAGGCAGTTACCCTCTTCTCTTTCTCCTGATTTAGGTTCATTTTGATTAATAAAGAATCAAGCTCCAGAACAATGAAAAACATATTGACATGACTGTGGAAAGCCATTGGCCCGTAATTAAAACAACCCTTTGTAATTTTCAAGACTGTAATTCCAAAAATTGCACTTTTCTTCTCAAAAATGCAGGCCACTTCAGAATATATTTGACAACCCATTATATTATTTTTCTTTTCTCTAAACCCTTCATCACAGCACCTGATTAACCTCAGGGCTACTCTAGAGCTCAGGGGAGCTCTGCGATGCATCACTCAGGTTACCAAGTAGTTAAAAGGTAAACCTCTAATCGTGGTGCTAACCTTCATGACCCAAGGGAACACACAGAAGCAGAAGTCCATTTCCCTTGACGGCTCAAGTCTCTTCTGCACCTGATTATATTTTTCAACTTGCTTTTCGCTCAGTAAAAGGATTCCTGTAACTTCACTAGTGTTTTACAGTAAGGAAGAAAGCATTCCAAGAGCATGGCTCTGCAAAAAGATAAGGTCCACCATGATTATTTGATTCAATACTGCATCTATAAGAAAGTCTGACTTTTCTGTTTGGACTTTGCATGGAACTGCATTCTTAAATGAAATAACACAGTGAATATTAAAGGCACCTTGATGTTCATCAGATCTCTGCAATCAGTGAGCTTTAGAGACAGCTGTAAAATCAACTGTATTCACAGGTGAATTGTGAATTTTGTTGGAGATTTGAAGCCTTTTTCATTTAATTAAAAAAAAAAAAAGCCACCTGGAGATGGTAATTTTCTTGAGTTACAGTCCCAGAAAGGAATGTAACACTGATTTTTACATTGCAGAAACTGAATCAAGACATCAAATTCAGATGGCTCCAACTTCAGAGTCTAAACATAGGGAGACTGTACCCTAAATTTCTTTATCTTGGAGCTTGTATAACAGATACAAATAACAGATAAGCACAATTTTTCTTCTAAGGATTATGATTCAGAAAAGTGCATCATAGGTTCAGAACATCTTTCAGGATCTGGCCCTACATGAAAATGGCAAATAATATGCGAGTTGCTTTTTTTCTGCAATAAAAGTCTCTTAGATGATTTCAGAAGAAAGAAGCAAAATCACAAAGCTTTAAGTACCGGTCAGATGGATTAGGAGGAGGGAAGAATTGTGTATATTCAGGTAGGGTTTGGGGGTTTTTTGGTAGTAGAAGTAAGTTTTTTTGTCTTTGTTCAAAGGACAAATGGATACTCTTATAAGCAGCAGAATGCAAAAAAGGGTGTGAGCTGGTTTATGTCCAGTTTTTTTCTAGTCTCTCCACCTTGTTTTTAACATGGCTTGATGCAACGTAACCACTGGTACAAAAGTCCACAGTTACCCAATGTCCGTTTACTTCATGCAAATATTTTTGCTATGATAGAATCATTATTTTAGAGGATGGCACAATTGTCCTGTTACTATTTTAAACCAGCCGCTGGTAATACGAAACTATTCATGGAGTACTGTATAATTCTACTTTATGATTTGCTAAAACTGGATTTAGGGTTTACTTTAGTGGTTTTGATGACTAAGTTGCTCAGATTCTGCTGTCTGTGCCATAAAGCTTTGTCTGCTTCCGAGAACATCATCAGAAGAGGAACTGCAAAGTTTTGTTCCAACCAGAGAGTAATCTAAACAGAAAATATTTCATTTTTAGGTTTAAATAATTTCTGAGGGGGTTATTCTTTGTTATTTGTGGAGATAAAATTTTATTAGGATTAAAAAAGAAATAAATTAGTTTACTGGAAATCATGTATTTGTGTTCTTGTAATGCTGTAAGACAAGTGCAAGGATAAATATTTTAAATGAGATAAAACTGATTGTATTAAATCTAAAAGTTGTGGTGTGCTTTCCAGCAAATCTGAATACAGTTTTGGTAGGTAGGCGCTTGCTTTCATTTTGTGCAGGTGATGCTTGTGGAAAAGCCAGGTAAACATGCTGAATGTTAAAAAGTCATTCTAAAAGATCATGTTATATCAAACTCCCCCTAATTTGTCATCAGGCCTGACATCTCTACAATACATACTGTACATGGCTTTTCCTGATCTTTTATAAATAAGAAATTTTCCTAGCTTTAGAATCACCTTGGTATATTCTGAACTGTTATAGCAGGAAACGCTTATCCTCACCGGCAACCCTTCCGTTTGTTCCTTAACAGTACCAACATCTTCTCTATATCCAAGCAGAAGAGCAGTAAGGCAGAGAAAGCCGCTTCTTGTTCTGTACTATGAACTTGGCAAAAAGCCACCTCATTTATGAATCCAGGACAAGGAAACCAGTAATAATACAGAGACAGAATCCGAAAAACCTGCAGTTGTTACACTGCAGTTAAACCCAGTCCATGCAGTAGATAAGGAGAGCAAATGCCACTGGAAGGAGGCAAAGTTGTGAGTTTCTGAAAAGCAGCAGAAAGTAAAGCCTAGTGACTATCAGGTGAAGAGAAGCTAGAGATCCTAATTAAATAGGGCATTTATAGCTCCTGTTTTCTGCAGCTGCTAGATGCTTACAGCGGTGTGTCACGACACGGTTTCTTTTGGTGCGCTACGGGTCTAATTTCCATCCCTGCTGTAGGGCCAAAAAAGGTGTGCTTCATGGATCCATTGGGGCTTCAGTGTGCATCGTCTCATGTGGGGTCTGAGGATGTGTTTTTGTCTGAGGTGAACACAAAAGGTGGGTTTATTCCATACACACAGTCCTTGAAAAACCTGCAGTAGCTAAATTCCCTTTGGCTGGTATTTAGAGGAATGGCTTGAACAACTCGCAAGTACGACCTGTCAGCATTCTCGGTGAGCTCTGCTGCTTTCTGCAGGGTTGACTCCTTAAAAGCGATTTGACGATGATGACTACACAGTGACTATACGCTTCTGAGTGTAAGGTTTCTGTGCACGCTGCCAAATAGGAAGAATAACTTTGTTAACACTGGGTGATTGCGCTTCATAAAGCTAAACACTGCAGATACTTCTTTTTTAAGGTTGGTTTGTTTTTTTTTTTCTGAAAATCAATGCTTTTTAAAGCCATTTCATGCTAGAAAGGTTAGTATAAAGCGACTTCTTCTCTGCTTCTGCATTCAACTCTCTCTAAGTTCTGGCACAGTTTTTTGGAGGCCTGTCAGTAAAAAATGTATATATTCAAGAAATTTATGCATCCATATATGTTACCCCTGAGAGAAGAATTACAACTCTGTCTTTGTTGTGCAGTCTGCGTGAGAACTGACCTCCCATCAGCTGTCTCATAGGCTGTAGTTTTGCTGTGTTGACCACTGATTCTTTTGGGTAATGATATGGGAGAAAGACAAGAATGTAATTTTGCTGTTTGTTGGGGTTTTTTTAAATAGCTTTCTGGTTTTGTTTCTTTTCCACACGGGTGAATCTGGCAAGGCAAAAAAAATCACAACACTTTTATCGCACGGAACCCCTGGAGAAAGAGGTAAAACCTAGTCATTTTGCACAAATTTTTTTGGGGTATGGGGTGGACAGACTGGATGCTACTAACAGAGACTAAAGGGCAGTGTTTTCAATAGCCGTCCTACCTGCAGGCTCCACCGAAAGTTCTTCTCTGTCAACAAAATACAATTTGAAGGTCTCCATTTCTTTTCTCCACGATGTCTCTGCATCTGGTAAATCTCAGCAGCACAGTAATTTTCTTTTTTTCATACCAGCTTCCCACTCCTGAGCCCCAATCTGAATACCACCCATAAAAATCAATGAAGCACACTAAGTCCAAAGCAGCATTAACAAAACACACGTGCCACCTCGAGCTTTCAGCACGAAAGCTTGTGTGACCTTTATTGTGACCCCTGTGTCCCCCCCTTTATTATACAAATGTTATCTCCAGCTGTAGCGTAAGCTCCTCCGGGAGGAGCTATCCCTTTATTGCTGTAAAGCACTCTGCTCTCCCGTGATGAATAAAAAATAACAACGGTGGGTTACAGTATGCACGGCATGAAGGATGTGGCTGCCAAGAACGAAGGCTTGATCCTCGCGTTCCACAAAAAGAACAGCTCAGTGTATTTAGCACATTGCTCCAAGTGATTAATCCAGTGAATAATTTTTTTATTTTTTTTTTTCCTCAGGCACATGAATACTTTTTAAAAGTAAGTTTTAATTCTGCTGGAGCATCAGAGCCTTGGAATGGAATTACCTGATTTTTATGAGCCCTATGATGACTTGTGGTGGGGAACGGAAAAACAATACGACATAGTAGACTACTGTATCAAACATTTGCTCAATAATCTTTTTGGTATCCAGGAGCTTATCAGAAACCTTGTATCAGGTACAGGCTGCTCTGGGTACAACCTGTTGTCTCTCGCTGGAACAGTATCCAGTCAGCTATCCAAATTCAGAAAGCTGCAAATAGATATATATTGCAAGAAGCATTCAGTATAAATTTTCATACGTTTGTATTATCGAACTTCTCTTTTAATGTAGGGTTTATTCCTTAACAACAGAGTAACTCTACCTGGAAGCTATTTAGTGAACAGCCTTGCTGGACCTGGGCCCATTTGGACCCCATTTAACATTGTTTACAGAAGAGAAAAGCAGGGCCACCAGATTAGCAACCAAATCTTAAACTGATTTCAGAATACATTCTCTGGTAGTACAATACACATCTTTCACATTTATGGGCATGAATGGGTATCTGAGAAAAACATGAAGTCAACCATAATTTATCCAAAGAATTTATCCAAAGACAGCCTGACTTTCATGAACCACAGGGACAAATAAAATGTGAATACCTTCCAGAAGAAAACATTGTAGCTAGGTCTCAAAAGGTAACTAAAATCTGATTAGATTAATTTAACATCTGTAGGTGTATTTCTAAATCTAATATATAGACCAGCTGTAAAGTTTGTGTTTCTGGACTGAAAAAACACAATGCAGAAACAGAAAAAATAATGAAAAAAAGGTTTAGTTGTTCCAACTAGGCTCTTCTAGGAATTAGAGTTTAAAAAAAAACCCAAACCAGCATTGCATTAATACTTTATTTTTAATCAGAGCTTAGTTGTATTTCGATTAAGTACATTTTGATTCAAGTATTCCACTCTGATTTTTTAAAATGTATAGTTCACCTTTATTTATAGTTCACTTTTATTTAATGATACATATTTTCCTGTATATCGTTCGTGGGATGATAGTGGGATAATGACAGATTCAAGTCTTTGTCTTTTCTCTAAAAGCAAATGAAAGTTGTTAAACTGCCTTAGGATCTTTAGCTATGTATAGGCAAAGAGCACTCTACAAAGTTACGTGAAATTATAAGATTTTGTCCCACAGAATTAAATACTCTGGTCACCAGGAGCAAGATTTCTAGTATTATTATGTTGATAGCAATCAATGAGGATCTGACTAATTAAAAAAAAAGAAGTTTGCAAAAGAAATAGGGCTTTAAGGACTGACATAAAGACGACAGGCAAGGATAGCGGGTGTTTGTTAAGAGGGACACTGCCCAAGTTGAGGGGTTTGAAGATAGGAGGGAATAAAAGGGGAATAAAACTAATATCGGTGCTATGGGAAATCAAACAACCCAATGGCGATTTCAACCACTCCTTGATCTACTTTTAAATACCAAAGCGAGTGACCTTTACCACCTCCTTCCAAGGTATGGTTTAACAAACAACTGAACTGATGTAACATCTTACAGCTGCAAGGGAGAAGATCTTGCTTCCTCCCGCCCCCTTCTGAGGTCCTCTCCTCACCCTTGTGCCTGCTCTGGGGTTCGGTGGCTCCCAGCTGAGACAACTGAACTCAATTCAACTCAACTCACTAACCTACAGAAAACTATCCAGGCAGGTTAGTGAGTCAAATTTTGACTCACTAAGGGGTTAGAAAAATACCAAAGCCCGAAGAAGGCAAATGGTGGAGACTGTTCCTGAAGGAAAGGTTAGGAGGAGGGAATGGGATTTTCTGTTTTCAGCAATGCTGAGCAGCTACATCATTATCCCAAAAGACCACTCTGCTGCCAGAACTCCATAAAAAATAGTTCTGTAGCCTGCAACACCTCGGTTTGAGGATTTCTTTCTGACTCAGTTTCCACTCCTAAAATAATACCTTAATAAGAAAAAAAGGCACATTTTCACTTTGTGTTGTGATTAGAGCTTGACTGTGTTGGAAGAAAACAACAAAAAAAAAAAGGCTTGAATTTGTTTTTACATACACCAAAGCACTTGTCTTAGAGCACAGTAATATGTAATAGCTAATCTAACTGTAAAATCTGAAGTGGAGAGCAGCACTTGTAATTCTACCACCAAGTAATTAGGTGATGTCAGCACACTCACACCCTTGGTTAATCTAGCCTCACGTACCCTATAATAACATAACAGTGCCTTGCCTTCACCCCATTTCTTTCAGCGGCGCAGGTAGTTCGCTCTGTGTCTGTTGCATTAAAGGCTTTTTGTGGTGTCTGTCTGTGTGTGTGTGTGATGACAAACCTGCTGACATGCAGGAGAGTGACAGGGCGCTTTATCTTTTACATAACTTCAACAGGTAAACTCCCAGAATGTAAACATTTCAAGATGAGGCATATGGGGTAGGTATACAGACAAGATTTTTTTTCTTTCCAGATTAAATAGAAATAAATTGGAGGTATACTCCGCTATGGGATACATTTGAAAATCCCAGTCTGGACATTAAACAAACATTTGTAATGCTGAACCCCAGGATAAACAGCAAATATTTTGTGTTCTTTAGCAAATATTTGCAGAGTTACACATAGATGAATTAGGTAATCAAAGAAGCTGCTATCAGGTAGCATGACTCAAAATGGATGCAAAACTCTTTGATATCACGCTAATTGAACACTCTTGTATGATGCTTCTTGTCCTTAGCTTTTTCTGGAATGGCACCGATGATCCATCTGGTGCATTTGCTTGTCCTGTCATTGGTGTTTCCCGGTGGCTTGGGGACCTTTGGGATCTCCAGCTATGGCTGTCAAAACAGGGAACCCAAACCCCAAGTGTAGGCGAACCCTGAGAGGTGGGCAGCTGGCAGGGGACCAGCTTCTGAGTATTTGCTGCTTTACGTTCAAACATTATTAATTTTGTCTGCCAGTTTCTAGAACTAAATGTTGCTCAGGCTGTAAACAGGAGGTAAAAAGGGAGAAAGGAAGATAATTATATTAATGTAATTATATAAAAGTTAATGACAATTTTAAAAAATGGGGGAAGCCCTTTACAGTAACTCAGTTAAAAACTAAACATCTGCTGACACAAGTACACAGAAAAGCAGACTTCAAAGGCCTCCTGCTTATAGAAGTCCATGCTGTTGCTTTTTTCAACCATATATCCAGATTTTTATTCTGGCTCTTGCTGCATTTGAAGTGAGTGAAATGGTCTGAGAAAAAAAAATGTTTCTTTTGTATTTTTTTAAACTGGTAAGACATTAGCTCAGGGATTATTATGAGGAAAAAAAGAAAACAACTTGTTTGGAACATACACTGAATATTGCAAATATTATAGGAAAAGTTTGGAAAACGTGCTGGATTTGCATCCAGCTTTGGATGTAACAATTTTTATTTCTTGCAGGATTGGTATCAGATTATTTCCGTGAGGTTTCCAGAAGTGAATGGAGCATTTCAGGCACGGTTTCACTAAAGACAGACAGGTCTAGCAGCACAAGGATCTGTCACGTGCGATTTTGTTTACTTCTGCCTGTTTGCTAACCTCCAACTTTGGTGAGTCACGGTATTTTTACTACCATGCTATCCATTCCATAGGCTTTAACACACTCCTCCACTTAATTATTAACAAGGTCCAAAGGTATCCACCCCTCTCCCACACAGATCTTCCAGCTAAACACAGCTCTGAAACCTCTTCTTATTTAAAATTGTTCTTTACAGTTTGGATAAACACAGTGTTAGTAGTTGATGCTTCCGTGTTACTGAAATGACGTCTTTTCCCAGTTCTCCATGCTCAGAAACCTTTCAGCGTTGCGGCTCCTGCCGCTGCTTACATTCCTCATGTCCAAACAACCAGGACTTTGCTCGCACTCCGGTCCTACAGACGTCTTCTGGCTTTGCTCCTCATGATCCAGTTGAAAATCACCTCCTTTTCCAGGATTCCCTATAGCCGCCTTCTAACTAAAAGAAGCCATTTACTCTCTTTCCTTATCCCTTAAGGTCACCTGCTAGAGTCATCTTCTCTGTTTCTTTGGTTGGGCTTGACTGTGGTTTGATGGCGGGCTGATTTCAGAGGTAATGCAGATGGAAGCAATTGAGTCAGCGCTCCTTCATCACAGCACGCCACCCCTCCAGGACGTGGAGGGTGTGCCATGAATTAGATCAGGAAATCATTTTTATTTCCTGCTGCTCTTTTTTATTATTTTTCAGTGGAACAGGTCCCCCGATCTGGTTCACAGCACAGCCCTGCAAAGAGCTGGAGGTGGGAAAATTGAGGAGTGGTGCAGTATTGCATGAGGAAAAAAAAAGTGAAACTGGGTGTTGGGATGTTTCTGTGAGGCCACAGGATCAGAAAACTGTTGCTTTTCCACGAATAACCTGAGATGAGCCTTCCCTCAGTTTCTAGAAAGTAACAAGCTAGTTAATATGTCCTATAGCACGGTAAATCTGCACGTGTTTTCAAATCTCATTGCACATCCCTCTTCTGTTTACTTTCTGCGTTATTTAATGTCTTGTTTGCAAATTATTTTATCAAGCACTTTAAACAATCTGAGACCTACAGTCTTGCTTTAAAAAAATCTGTCTAGGACTTAGTTATGAGCAGTTCCTATTCCCACAGCAAAGCTGACCAGTCTGAAGAATAGTGAGAAATACTTGAGTGAGAACATGGACAGTCAAAGTGTGAAGGAAAAACTGGTACCTACAAAGCATCAGCCCAACTATACGTGTGTTGCTTTTCCTTAAAAATCTGCCTGGTAGATATGCAATGGTTGAGCAAAGAGCTCAGAAATTAAATACAGGATTGTTCTTCATACAAGGCAGTTCTAGCACACGCTCCATACGTCCGTTGTCAATGCTGGAAAAGACTGGGTGTAGCACAGGGAGTGTTAGTCATAGCCTGGAAACAGGGTAGGAAAACAATTTAAGCTGAATAGTTACTCAGCTAATTGCTTTGAGTAAGACTCAGATTTACACACCCTAGAACCCAAACTCAAAATTGTTACTTGATAGCATGAGACAAATACTTATCCTTTCTCCAGGGGAGAAAAAAAATAATCTTAGGAGCTTTCTAAATCTGCATTTGCAGTAGCACAAGCAAACAGGAAAAGAAACTGCTTGATTTAAAGATCTCGGAGGACTGCAAAACTGTGATTAGATGAGCTTTGGAAAATGCACTGCGTCGGGTACAAAGTACCAGAGACACCGGGTGGGTATCCTACCCGCTCGACACGTGCTACCACTCTGAAAGCAGCACGCAAGCTGTACTTTCCCTTTAAATGCCTCAGTGAAAAAAAAAAACCCAACAAACCAAACAAGTCAAAACAGCTTAGCTTTAAACTCACCTTCAAAAGCCACTAGACTTTGCACCAAAACAAATATACATGCACATGATTCACACTGACTCTCCTTGGGTTCTCTGGCAATAACACAACTGTCAAAATCACTGCATCTGCTTGCTAAATAAATGTGCTTATCCCTTTGGTGCATGAAGAACTTGGTCTGAAGTGTACGTACTTAGTATGGAGGCAAAAATTAAGTTCCAACTTGGACTGAATTATTTACTAAGAGTTGAGATCGTGGCAAGCTGACATTTACATGGTAATTCCTTCTGGAAATTGGCATAAAACATGAGCAAAGGTGCAGAAACTACTGAAGCTTAGATTATGGCTACAACTGAAGCCAGGCAAGTATGCTAGGAGAATTTACCAGAGAATTTAGCATAAGCTAATCTAGGCGTCTAAGGGAGAACATACATGATGCAGAAGTATATAGGTGGACACATTTTGAAGAAAACCAAGCAGAAGTTGCTAATAATTGCAGTAAGAAATGCGTTCCACCATACATTCTTTCTTGCTTTTTTGTTCTAGTACGTTTTGCTAATATACAAGCTCTTCAGGGAAAGGGCAGATTTTCTGCATGATTATTGAAGGACAGTAGGGAGAGCACAGGGTATTACAGAAAAGAAGGCTTGGGAATTGGGAGCAGATGTCAGACAGGGGTACGGAGTGGATGTAAATAATAAAGAGACTTAAGAGGGACAGTAATAGATAGCTTTAGCTGGAGAGGGGGGAGAATGGAGGCCAGAAAAGATGTTGCAATAGTCAACTAATGAGTAAGATACGAATCACTGTTATGGTGGTGATGACAGGGAGAGATTTTAAAGATGTCGCCCAAGAAGAGAATCTCAATGAGACAGATAAAACACCGAACGTGAAACTGAGACTGGGGAAAAAGGCGCAACAAAGACTTCATTGAGCCACCAGAGCACAAGTAGGAAGAGGTGAAACGCCTGGATAAGGAAATAAACTGTTTCCTTGAAACAGGAAATATTGAAATGGTATTCAGTAGAAATAGTGTTTCAATAGAAATGCAGAGATTGATAAATTAAAATGCATTAATTAAGATTAATTAAGAATGAATTAAATTAACAGTACATCTATTTCTAAGGATAATAGGGAAAAAACCTTATATATTGGAAGAAACTGTTATCCCTTCAGTGACACATCAAAGAAAGGAGCAAAACCACCCACTAAGAGAGTAATAAAACTTATCCCTAGTTCAAGATACTGAGCAGTGATTTGTTTCCTAAAATTGTGTAGTTTTATCTAAGTCTAACTGATTTGTTATCAGTTTTCAGAGACAACAAAACCATAAATAAATCTGCTAAATCCTGCTGAATCTGCTAATAAATACAGTGTCCACTACAAAAAGAAATGTATAGGAAAGGAAACTTATACTCGAGGAAGAAAAAAATTCAGAGAGAACATAGCGAGGGATTTGGAAAAGAACTGAGCTTTAAGAGGAATTGCTTGTTCCCAGAAACTGTTTTCAAGTTGATAGCTTCCCCTATGGTTCCTTCACGTCCTGCAGAAGGCTCAAGTGTGGGCTTCCCTTCAGGAAAGGCTTGGGGCGGGGGGGGGCGGTTAGCTTTTCCCCCCTCTCTTTCAGTTCACCCTTAATGTGTGCATCCTGCATTCCTGTAAGAAAGGTGCTTACTCACTGCTAAAAGCTTTTCTTTAAAGAATAATTTTGTAAATTAAAATGAAGAAATTAAGCAGACTGACATTAATAATGAGGGGAAGGAGAGAATTCTCACATTAAAAAAATGCTAATTCAAGAATTGCTGCCAATAATATAGGTATCTATAGTGATGACAGCACCACCATAAAAAGAATGTCAGTTATTAGAGAAATTCTAAACATTTTGGGCTAAAAAGGGTTAATTGAGTAGTTTAAAGCATCATGATCTTACGCGCAACTGTTCTTAGCTTTTTTGACACAGGAAAAGACACACAGATATCTGGAATGTTTGATCTTGACACTGTAACAAAAAATGAATGATTTCACTAGTAAGTAAAGAGTAATGAGCAAAGTCAATTTCAAATATGGATATACATGATGATCTGAATGACTGAGTCCATACCTTACATTGATGGCATGGCAAGGTAAACATCTCTAATGAAAATTAAATGTAAGAAAGAACTTTAATTGCTTATTTTGTTGGTAAATAAAATAGCAGCTTAGATTTTTTAAAAAAACACTATCCAATGTCTAAATAGTTTTGTGGAACATTAGACATGTGTAAACCCGTAACTTGCATCCTAGTTCCATCCAAAACCTGTCATATTGAAATCTGGCAGATGAGCCTCATATGATTTATTTTAAAATACTTTATCACCTCTAGTCTTAGAGCTTTGTTCTAATCCAGCAGAGACGTGCATCTGAAAACAACCAACCCTCATAATCAACCTGCCCTAAAACCAGCAACAAAGCAAAGTAGCACAGACGTTTCTGTAAGAAGATTGCTATGCTGGGAGCAAAGCTTCACAATGGAACGTCAGGACAGATAAATCTCACAGGTCTCCTCTGTTTCACCAGTTTTCTTGGTTGTTGGGGTTTTTTTTTAAGGGGGTTGATTTGATGAGAGAACTGTTCTTTTAACATTTTATTAACATTTATTAACATCTCCTGTTCATTATCACATAGGACTTTTGCTTTGATTTATTTTGACCGGGAACAAATGGGCAGGATTCAGCATGCACAACATTATTCACAAAAAGTCTTAAATTACACTCGACTAGTTTTCTAAACTGCTGTTAGTGACCTCGTTTTACAAAACTTCCTCTCTTGTGACAGTCCAGCCACTTCTACTCTTTTAAGAAGAGTAAGTCAATAATATTAAAAGGATTTTAATTTAGTACATGTTAGTTCAGTAAAACTTCAGTAGTCGCACAAAGAGCAGAACCATACGTACGCTATTTCAGCTTATAAAATGCTGGCTACGATGCTTGGTTACCGGAGTTTCTGTTCAAATAAGTACCTAAATGGGAAGGCTCTATTATATTGACTTTGACAGGAAAGTCTTTCATGATGACCTAGTAAAAACAAGGCACACTGTATGTTAAAATCTCTATCATCAGATCAGCAAGAGAAACCACATATTTGAGCAAGTATTTGAGCATGGGGTCAGCCCACTTCCTGTGTTTTACCCGTAGTTGGAGGAGGTGGTGAATGCGCTGCCGATTTTTGCTGGTATAGTCCGCTTCCCGAACTTCTGGATGAGTCTGTACTGACTTGGATCTGCTCATCTGCTTCCACAGAATTGCTACAAGCCACTCTGCATCGGGCCTTTAAATAAATGGAAAGGTGTTTCTGTTTTGCAAATGAAAATATTTTGTGACAGAAATGCTGTGCACCACTACGGAGACCTCTGACAAAGCCAGCTGGCTACTGGAAAGATGGAAAATCAACGACTGCACAAGGCTGTCTGTGTGTTTCACAACTGCCAAGCTATTAGGCAATAGTAATATGGTTATTGCATATTAATAGAATATAACACTAATTAAAGCCTATTCCAGCTTAAAGCCTAGTAAATAATCTAATTTCTGCTTTCTAAAAGCTTGCAAATTTAAATAGCTAATGGATGTTTATGATATTCAGTATGTTATTAAGATTTGAACTGAGATGATACAAATTTACGCAATCCAGTCAAGTAATCTACACTTAAAAAGCAATTTGGGTACAAAATAATCGGTACGGTCTCCTCGGTACATATTTTCAATGTGGGATACATTCTCCTCCTTCACTGCTGATGCTTTCTGCAACACCAGCCATTTCTATGGACAAAACGTATGCAACTTCTTTAGAAGAAAACACTTCCAAAATAGGGATTAAAAGAGCTCTTCTCCGTGTCTGGGATAACACGGTCTTCGCTGACCACACTGTAGATGGACGTTGCTAAGAGTTTGGTTGTCAGCGAGTGTGGGATGGGAAACCCACAGCTCATAAACAGGAAACAGCCCACAACTCATTTTAAATGCCAATAAATATTTTGTGTTTTTACTGCCTTTGGGACAGCCTTAGTGTGTGAGCCTGGACAAGATGTATGAAAAATCTATTTGGCCCTCAGAAAAGCTAGCTGAGCTCAATAGCTAGGATAAAGCCTAGACAGGCTGGCACGCCTCTCACTGGCAATGGCAAGGCCCTGCTGTGGTGAATCCCTCAAAACCTGTATATTCCCAGGGCAAAAGCTTGCAACCATACCAAGATCTTACTTTTGAGAACCGTACTGCAGTGCTCGTACAAGGTCACCTCAGGGACCAGCAATAAAAGTACACATGCAAGCAAAGCAGGCCTCCTAAATCCAGTCTGAAAGTTCGATATGGAAACTCAAATACAAATGTCCTCACTCTACACGGTTTCTTCGACAAGCAAGAGGGGAAAGTTTTAAAAGCTGGTCAGATACCCAAAGAAAACCAGTATATATTTGTACCTGCACAGAAGCATATTCTGTTTGTGTATATTTCAGGAGAGAAAGATAGAGAAAGAAAGAGAGGAAGGAAGGGAGGGAAGGAAAGAAGAAAGAAAGGAAAAAGGGAAGAAGGGAGGAAAGAAAGGAAAGAAGGAAAGAGGACCAAGCTGAATGAAAAGCTCATCTGCTCAGGTAAGACCTTCTATGGAAATAGTCCCTTATCCTTGTTGTCACCTGAGCTCTGTTACACACAGGCTGTGGGGAAATGTGTAGATATTAATATTGGGAATTAACTTTCTAAATCAACTGATTCTTGTGGCCTTGCGTGTTGGCCCAGTTTGGGACAGACCTTGGAGCAACACTACCAATTGATAAGTTGGGCTGTGAATGGAACCGGCTCGAACTTGTCTGTAAAAGTGTTAAATTACTGTAAATGTGAGGGCTTTCACTAGATTGTTTTCTGCTGTTAATACTGCCTTTTATTAGTTCACATTGAGGCACGCTTACTGTTGGTTTTTCAGCCTCTACCTTTACGGTTGTTCCTGTATGGAGTGCTATGGAGTCCAGGTCTATGTGCTTAGCCCAAACTTACGAGAAATGTATGGAATTAAGTATGGTACAGGGCAAACCTCCAGGGCAGCGCTCTCCTTGCTTTCCTTCTGGGCCTGTGTTTCGGTTTCCTGTGCTGCCACAAAACTGTGTTTCCATTGAGTAAAAACAAGCAGAAGCTGCACATGTGTTTGCACTTGGTACCTGTAAAATAACATCTGAAATAGGTCATGGTGGTTTCTCTTCCTGGCACTGGTGGTATTGACTACTCAGGTCAGTGCTTTTTTGTAGTAAAGTGCTTTTTTCTTTTTTTTTTTTTCTTTTCTTCCCCCACCCAAATGGACTGAGAACATGAAAGTGAAAATGGAATTCTATGATTCAGATGGGATGCACCCACAAGTGCTAAGAGAGCTAGCAGATGTTATCGCTGGGCCACTCTCTATCATCTTTGAAAAGTCATGGAGAACAGGAGAGGTGCCTGAGGCCTGGAGGAAGGCCAATATCACTCCAGTCTTCAAAAAGGGCAAGAAGGAGGACCCTGGGAACTACAGACCATAAAAAAAAATGTACTGGGCTGCACAGGGAAGAGTGTGGCCAGCAGGTCAAGGGAAGTCATTCTCCCCCTCTACTCTGCACTGGTAAGGCCACAACTGGAATCCTGCATCCAGTTCTGGGCTCCCCAGTTCACGAGGGACAGGGAACTGCTGGAAAGAGTCCAGCGAAGGGCAATGAAGATGATTCAAGGACTGGAGCATCTCCCTTATGAGGAGAGGCTGAGAGAGCTGGGACTCTTTAGTCTGGAGAAGAGAAGGCTGAGGGGAGACATTATCGATGCCTATAAGGGTGGTTTGAAGGAGGAGGGAGCCAGACTCTTTTCAGTGGCTGCCAGTGAGAGGACGAGCGGCAACGGGCACAAGCTGGAACATAGGAGGTTCCACTCAAATATGGGAAAAAACTTCTTCCCAGTGAGGGTGGCAGAGCCCTGGAACAGGCTGCCCAGGGAGGACGTGGGGGTCCCCTTCTTTGGAGATTTTCAAGACCCGCCTGGACGCCGTCCTGAGTAACATGCTCTAGCTCTGGGCAATCCTGCTTCAGCAGGGGAGTTGGACTAGATGATCTCTATGGTCCCTTCCAACTCTAAAAATTCAGTGAAATTCAGTGAAAAACCTAGTGACATTTTTTTTTTGTACAGTGATGACCCCCGTCATGAGGATCATCAAGATACGTAATACAGAAGAGCAGAAATCGAGTTGTGGGGTGGGCAGCTAACCCCCTTTTAAAACCACTGTATTTACGGTCTGCTTAACCTTTCCAAGATTTAACGAGGCTCAGGAAGCCAAAGTCCCTTACGCAGCCCCGGTCAGGGGGTTGCTGGGTTTTATTCAGGATTTCGAGCTTTGCTGCTTTGTAGACGTCACGCGCGGTAACTTTCTAAAGACGACACGGCTCTTTTTACAGCCGGCCGCCCTCCAGGAGAAGCCCCTGCGCCACGCCGCAGCGGGGGCCCGCACCTCCCCTCAGGGCCGGGGCACGGCGCCCCGCACCTCCCCTCGGTCTCTCCCGTCCCGCAG